>JAMJFZ010003296.1:1127500-1272500 GCA_026225945.1 Cricetomys ansorgei | reverse complement strand
GAAAAGGAAATTTCTCTGCTGGTTACAGACAGGCTGGCCATCAGGCCTGCGTGAGGGGTGCACCTCGGCCCCTCCCCTGTCCCTGTCTCCCCATCAGGACTCACCTTGCAGGGTGCCATGCTGGGGTCCCTTGCTCAGCGCCATCACTGGGGAACTCTGTAGGGCCAGGTCTGGAGGCACTGACCAGCACACAGTAGGTGCTCATTGAGGGTTTTTGAAACAGAGCCCTGAAGGTGCAGGGGTGGGAGGGCGGGGGAGGGGGCGGCAGAGAGAAGCCGGAGGAAGGCTGCTGCTGAGCCAAGCCCGGGCTCTGCTGTTCCAGCTCCGAGTTTGCCGCACTGTTCCCAGCGGGTGCCAACTCTGAATGCCTGCTTAAGTCACTCCACGAAGCTCAGCTTCTCAATCTGTTTTTATTTGCAAGGGCCAGATCCGAATTCCTTTTTTAAAAGTCAAGCTTCTGAGAAAGTCATTTATATTCACAGTGATTCTCCTTTCAAATAGCGTCTTTGAGTGGGGTGTTTGGAGTTGTGGATCATAGGGCCTGCGCCAGCAGAGGCTGAGGGTCACACAGAATCTCCTTGACAGGACTCCTGGGACGGGGGTGGAGGAGCACCCTCCAATAGATAAGATCTGTGGCAGGGACCCTCCGTCTATCTTACCGATGGACCAATCTCCACAGTGACCCCTGGACCGCTTTCCTGTCTCCAACAGGGTCACATATTGGAAACTCTTGATCCCCCGACTGGACTGATGGGGTTATTTTGAAAAGCGATGGGACCTTCAGGAGGCAGGGCTGAGCCGGAGGGAGTCAAGGGGGTGGTGGGAGCTCTGGTTCCCATCTGGGTCTGCTCCCGACCTGCCAGGGTATGTCTAAGTGAGTGATCCACCCAGACCTCCGTTGTGCTTTTCGGCCTCTGACTCTCTGAAACTGAACCCAAGCAAACCTTTCTTCCCTAAGCTGCCACTGTGGGGTATTCGGCCACAGAGATAAGCAAAGTAACTGCTATTTTGGAGAAAGGGGGAGGTGCTTAGCTGTGTGTGCTCAGTGTGGCTGATTCTGGTATCTGTCTGAGATTAGATTCTGTCCCCACACCTTGGAATATCCTCATCAGTTATGAAGTACACAGTAAGCCTGTTTGTGCTCCTGGGCAAGGTATCCAAAAGCGTTTCTTTTAAAAAGATTTTCTTTAACTGTTTTATTTTGTGTATGGGCGTTTGCGCTCAGCTCATTCGTCTGTGCACCACGTGCGTCCCCGGAACTGTAGTTACGGGCAGTCGTGAGTCACCTGATGCGGGTGTCAGAAGTCAAACCCAGTCCTCTGCGAGAGCAAGTGCTCTTCACCACCGAGCCGTCTCTCCAGCCCCAAGGTTTATTTCGTTTACAATTATGTGTGTATCTGTGTGCCGGTATGTGTACGTATTAGCACAGGTGTCCACAGAGACCAGAAGAGATATATACACACACATACGTGTGTGTGTATGTGTGTGTGTGTGTGTGTGTGTGTGTGTGTCCTCTGCTTTTGTATTTGTAACCACACATCTAGAGAGACGTCCTGGAAGAGTTCTCCACGGTCCCAGCGTGGAGCGGATGATGTGGGTGTAGCCCTCAAAGGATTCTCCACTTTGATCAGATTGCTTGAAGGTTCCTCTTTCGAGACTCGTTTCCTGTGTACTCGTGTATGGATTTAGCATAGGGAATCGATGCGGCTCACCCTCAGCTCCTGGCATGTCCCCTTTCTTTCATTGAGTGACTGTGTTGAATGGCTTACCCAAAGTTTCATGGCAACCCTCAAAGTTAGTCGGCAGGTAGTTTAGGAAGAACCTGTACGAATAGTTTAGGTCGGAGGTCAGAAAGCTTCCTCTGAAAGGTGGGGAGTATCCCGAGCTGACCCCCAATGACGGCAGCACAGATGGAGTGGGCACATGGGCGTGGCTGTGTTCCAGGAAAAGCTTTTCTGCAGGGACAGGGACATTGTCTAGTGTATTTACAAGGTCCCAGGTTCGATCCTCAGCACTGCAGAAAGCAGATACAGATTTTAAAGTTTCTTTAAGGAAGCAGGTGTCTGGCGAGTTTGGCCCATGGACCCTCATTTGTGGCTCTCTGCTTTGACTGGTCTGAAGAGGGCTGTGAAGACGGAGGAAAGCAGGGAGTGGCGTGTGTAGGCTTTTAACCAGAGTGGTTATGCTGAAGAGTTGTAGAACTTAAAATTATTATTGGGTTATTATTATTTATTAGCTCATCATTATATACTGTTGTTATCAGATCTTCTTATTTTATGCGTGTGAGTGTTTTCGCCTGCATGCACGTCTGTAGCATGCATGCCCTCAGAGGCCAGAAGAGGGCATTGGATCCCCTGGAACTGGGGTTCTAGATGGTTTGCGAGCCACCATGTGGGTGCTGGGAATTGAACCTGGGACCTCTGGAAGAGCATCAAGTGCTCTTAACCGCAGCACCATCTCTCCAGAGCCTTATTAATATTTTAAATTAAGTGCATGCATGTTTGTCTGTGTGTCTGTGTGTGTGTGTGTGTGTGTGTGTGTGTGAGTTCAGATGCCTCAGAGGCCAGAGGTGTCAGGATCCCTGGAGCTGGAGTTTAGGCAGTTGTGAACAGCCTGATGTGGGTGCTGGGGATTGAACTCATGTCCTCTATAAGAGCAGTATGTGGTCTTAACCATGGCTCTTAACTGAGCCATCTCTCCTGCTGCCAGAAATGCTTTAATGAAGCACCGTTTGGCGGTCTCTTCCGGATGGACCAGGATGGAGCCAGGGCTTCCGGAGGCTAGGAGCGGGACCCTCTTCGGACTGATTCCTCTATGCCTGGGGGAGAGGTCCTCCAGAAAGTGCCTGAGCCACTCTCAATTCCATGCAAGTTTGGGGGAGGCCCGAGCTTGTTTGCACTGACTGACTGGAGCTCAGTAAGCAATCAGAGAGGTGAGCTGGGCTCTCTGTGTGGCTTACGGCGCTCGAGGGAAGCCCCCAGACTGGAGCCACCCACTTCTCAGGTTTGGGAACAGACCTGTGGCACCCCACCCTGGGTGCTGAAAGGCAGCCCCTGGCCTCCTTGGTGGCATTGGGAGCTGCTTTGCTTTGCTGGGGTTTCCTGAGGACCGCGTGTGAGCTTGTGGCTTGGAGGGCGGAGGTAGTGTGGGCTGCAGGACAGAAAGTGTCCGTTAGTGTGAGCTGTGTAGGCCACACCATTAGTCACGTGACTGTAGATAGGCCTCGTGCGTCTGGGACTGAGCGCTTCACATAATGCGTAACTGGGAAACTCAGGAGGTTGCTTGTTCCACGCCCACCGGAGCCCCCATCAGGCTGTGTGGAGTGTGCACGCGTGCCCACCTGAGGATGTGTGAAAACATTGGTTAGCTTCTCACTGCTGTGACCAAAATACTCAGCAGAGACAGTTTATAGAGGAGAGATATATTCTGGTTCACGGTTTTGGAGTTCAGTCCATCACAACAGGGGAGACATGGCAGAGCAATTTGGCTCACATCACGTGCCTCAGGGTGGCCAAAGTGGCCAGGGATAATACGTCCCCGAGGACCCAGCTCTTCTGGTTAGTTCCCACCTCATAAGGTCTGCAAACTCCCACGATGGTGCTGCAGGCTGGGGACTGGCTCTCAGAACAGAGCCCGCGGGAGACGGTTCACATCTGAATCCTTAACAGTGAGCCGACACCGGCATCCACTCCATCATCCCTGAGAGAGCCCTGGCTGCCTGCTGTCTCCAGAGCCCACCAGATTAGAAGGAGAAGAGGGGACAGAGTCATACTGAGAAGACCAGGGTCACCTCAGCAGGGAGAAAAGAGGGGTTCTTAGAAAGTGGGAAGGGTTGAGGTAGGAGGCTGCAGGCTGTGCACAGCAGGGGGCACTGGCAGAGGTGAGGTGGGGCGGGCATGGAAGTTATCAGTCCTTACAGAGGGTGAGGATGAGGGCCCCACACAGACCCCTTTTGTGATCTTGGTGAGGTCTGCAGACAGACTTAATTAGAAGTTGGTGGTTACAAAATATTCTTGTGCAAATATCTGGGAAATGCCAACAGGGGTTCGGCGAGCATCATCTGAGTTTGTGGATGGAGGTGCTAAGAAAGCATGTGCCTTTGTGACCCGGCAGTCCAATGGTCAGCCTCAAGGGGCGGTCACCTGCTGCTGCCTGGTGTTAGTCACTTTTCTCGTTCATGATAAAAACACCTGGAAGAAACAAGGTGAAGGAGGAAGGCTTTATGTTTGGCTCTTGGTTTGAGAGGATGCAGTCCATGCTCACCACCGGGCCAGCAGCCGTGGGAGGCCGCTGTTTACATTCTGTCTGAAGTCAGGGAGCAGAGGGCTCAGGCTTGGCTAACCACTGAGCAGCCCTGTGACCCTGTGACCCTGTGTTCCCAAGGTTTTACCTCCAACACAGCGCCACCATCTGGAAACTGTCCCAACACCTGAGGCCCTGGGGGACATTGTCCACTCAAACCCTAATCCGCGGGGACCCCTTTCCTGCACCCAAGACTGGCTGTTATAGGAAGGACACTGGGAAACGCAGCGGAGGAGAAAGGCTTCCTGCACCCCCTGAGCAGATGCGCATCGCTGCAGGAAATCGGATCCAATTCGCACCCTCGCCCGGCCCCACAAGAACGGGCTGGCACTGGCTGTGTTTGGTAACATCGCAGCGAACGGACACCTTGTCTCTATTTTGGTTCCTGCCAGTGCGTCTTCCTTCTGCACCTTTTCCAAAGTGTTCTTTCCTTCTGGAAGGCTCCTGCGCCAAGCACCCCCAGCTCCTTCCCGTTTTGGTAAATTAGGGAACAAATGGTGCCAAGTTGTTCTCGGCTCTTTCACGAGATGATTCGTAACCAGCTTATTTTCTTTCTCCTCCATTGAGTGAACGCATTAAAACTAAAATTAAATCATTACCCGCAGCACACACGACAGCCCCCTTCATAATTACATCCTCTTAATTGGCATCGAAGAGCCCGGCTCATTTATAGTTCTCACTGCAAAATGTCTCAGACAGGTTGGTTTATTTTTTTAATTTATTTTTTTAAGGTTTAAAGGTCAACAAGGATATCTTACCTTAATTTGACAAGTGTGCAAGAAATGAAGCTAGACTCATTTATGTTCAGGTAATGTACAAAGAGATCCATAAATCAAGCGGGGTGGGGGGTGGGCTAGGATATCAGATGATGCCGCATCAGAGCCATCTGCCTCCGTTCTCAGAAAAAAAAATCGATACCAGAAAGAAAGCGCCGAAGACGTACGGATTATGCCCCGGCGTCAGGGGAGAGATGCTGGCCGTTTTTAGCATCACTTCATATCCTCAAACAAGAAGGTCCGGTGGGGGATGGGTGCGAGTGACCACAGCCCTACCTTGAGCGAGTCTTGAGGGTGCGACCCTAAGGCCCCTACATCGCCGTGACTCTGCCTCTTCTAACACCGCGTTGGTGAGCGCCGCCTGTGCATGCCACGGTGGTGCAGAGCAGAATTAACTAGACTCTGGTGTGGTGACTGTTGCCCGGGGACAGAGGCTTCTGTTGGGGATCCTGTTTTTTTCCATCCTGCGTGTGCTGCTCCAAACCTTGCCGTCCTTGTGGGGGCCTACGTTGACCTTCATGGCTGGGCGTGGAGAGAGCCCCAGACCTCCGCCATGTTGACTGCTGGGGCTTGGTCCACAGTAGTCTGAAACAGGAAGAGGCTCTGTGGGGTCTGTGGGAAGGAAGGCTTCTGTGCAAGCAGACCTTGGGGGAAAAATAGCTGAATTATGGCACCATTTCCCCCAGGGATGGTTGTGGGGTGTCACACAGTTTTCCAGGGAGATGGAGGGACTGAGGGCCAGATCAGAGCATCCCACGTGACTGTATGAGGATTACTGGGGAAATCGGAGCAGCTGAGGGACTAAAACAAAAGAATCTTCGATAATTGGGGGCTGGGGGAGATTTTGATTCAGGGATCAAAATGTAAAACTATGTTCTCGTAACCAAATGACGCTAGGAAGCGAAGCCTTCGCCGCGCCCTTGTGTGAGGCTCTGATTTGGGGATTTTGAGGTTTGGCCTGTGACACTCATGTTTTATGCTGCCATACATATCCTGGTTCCTGTCACGTGTCATAAAGCTGTTTTCTATTTCAGCACGAAGATGTGCTTTGAGGAAAAGGTTTTTTGGTGTTGGAACAGTGCAAACGCAGGACCGTGGGGTTCAGGAAACTTGTTTGTGTGGCATCTTCAGTGATACCCCTTCCGTGAGCTTAACTCAGGTGCTCTGAAGGTGGGAATCGCAAGGGCCCCGAGGCAGACACGGGCGGCTATGCGCACGCTGGCGACTGCGTGCCATACAGACCCACACGCAGACAAGTCGGCTATTTGGAATCCAGTGTAGAGAATGCTTGGCCTATGGAACACCCCCCTGGCTCGCCACCAAGGCCCCCGTGGTGTCTCAGATCACGTGAGCTCCAGCACCATGGCCTTTGACTTTTTTTGTCCGTTTTGGGATCCCTGAAGATGATGCAGGACTGTTGTTGTGTTATGGTTATTTTGACATTTAGTTTCTGGAAAGGGATTGTGTGCCGCGCGTGCATGCGGAAGTTGGGGGACAATTTTGGTTTTCTTCCTCCACCGTGTCCTGTGGAGCTGAACTCGTAATGTCGGTGGCAGCAGGAGCCCTACCCGACGAGCCATCTTAGCTGGGCGCGGTGCCGCGTGTCTTTCCCGCCAGGACTCGAGAGTCAGAGGCGGGCATATCTGTGCATAATCCAGGGCTAGCCTGGTCTACACGCATAGTGGATTCCAGGCCAGCCAGAGCTACAGAATCAAAGTCAATTAATGAATGAATTAGCTAATTAAGTATTAATTTTTAGGAAAATAAGGCATCGCACCTGAGGAACCATCTTGCCAACCCTGAAGACTTTTTATTTTTTGTGCCCAACTAGCAGTTTAGCGGAAGTGACAAGCTTTGAGTTTTGCAAAAGGTCAAATCTATTATTCGCCTATTAATCGTGACGACCGGATGCGAAGAGAAACTACACACAAGCTCCCGGCTGTGTGATACACCGTCGAGGATGGCTTTTACCGGGAACGCTGAGGCGTAAGCTTGCGGGGAAGAATGACCATAGCGTGGTTCAGGCAACAGCAATTAAGTTATATGTTTCAAAATCCCTGATAGAGAGGATTTTGAATATTCCAAGCACTAACAACAAATACATGAGATGATGGGTATGGTTAAGTATCACATTCTGATCTTTGCACATGGCACGCAACATATTAAAATACCACATTGTACAAAGACTGCGCGCCAATTCAGAATTGAAAAGAAATAGGCGCTGGAGATTTGGCTCAGTTGGTGAAATGTTTACCATGCAAATGCAAGCACCTGAGTTTAATCTGCAGAACCCCTGTAAAAATGCTGGGGGGGGGTAAGGATGTGCTTGTAAGCACATAGCTGGGCAGGCAGAGACAGGGGGATGTCTGGGACCCACTAGCCAGCCAGTCCTACCTGATGTGAGAGCCCCAAGCCATGAGATACCCCGTCTCAAAGAAGATGGGCGGTGTTCCTGGGTTTGTCCTGTGGCCTCTGAATGCATGCGGAGGCACACAGACACACACCCACACACACCTGTTCGCATGCGTGAGTGTGCACACCCACACACTCCTACAAAAATTAAATCTTTCACAAAAGAAACTTTTGTTTTCTTAGGTCTTGGAGACTCCCTTTGTGTGTGTGAACTGGAGTCAAATTTCTTCAAGCTGAATTGGAAAACAGTATCAGGTTTCCATTATGGGTATCACAACAATGCCAAGTTCCAGACAAGGCTTGTGTGTGTGTGTGTTGTGTGTGTGTGTGTGTTGTGTGTGTGTGTGTGTGTGTGTGTATACATGCACAGGAGAAAACCTTACAAATATTTTCCAAATATACTCGATCATTCTCTGCCAAGCATCAACTTCTAGCATTTTGCCAGATTTCTTAGGAGCCTTCAACCTTGCAAGCAAAGTAATTAATTATGTAAAAAGAGAGGGAATAACAACTCACAAGGCAGCAAAAACCAACTGAACAGGACATTAACTGCCATACTGGTTCCCCGATCCCACAGTGTTTATTATGGGTCAGTTCTGATGGCCCGCAGGTAGCCTTGCGCGGTGGTCCACACCTGTGATGAGAGACTCCTCTGAGACGGGAGAATCAGGCGCTCAGAGCCGTGCCAGGCTGTATGTCCAAGTCTTATCGTGCACCAGATCCTTCTGAGCCAATTTGAAATTATCAAAGGTGCTAGGTGGGCAACGGACTGAAGGTTACCTTAAGCTTAATTATCAGGGAAGAGGCTCAACGTGCAGCGTACTCTCCAAGTAGACCATTCTGCATGGAGCTTGGCGTCTCCAGCAGCCGTGGTTGAAAGAACACTCCAGACACAAACTGTACAGATAAATACCCTCCTCAGTGCTCTTGGAGACAGCAGCCAGGAGAGATTGCCCAAGGCCGGCACTGGCTGCAGACAGCCGGCCAAGAATGCGGCTGCCCTCACTCCCGTCTTGGTGAAGTGCTCGTAGCCTGGTCTCCTGGAAGCCCTTTCCAGGAATATACATTTCTCTGTGCTCAGGAGACATTTCCTGGAGATCTTGTTGGAAGCTTCCACAGCTCTTGTTTCTTGCAGGCATTCAGGTCTTGCCAGCTGTAGGATGATGGACTTACCTCGGAGAGGAGCACGGGAGGGCAGGAGGGGGCTTCATCCATCTTTCCAAACTAGCGGCTAACATGATGGAGAGCTCCTTAGGTACCAGGCACCGCTCCAACAGCATCACCCCGAATGCCCGTATAATGCTTACATTATCATACAGTCGGGGCTTCGTTTTAAATTGAAAAACAAACAAACTGAGGCACAGAGAGGTTAAGCAACTTGCCCCCGGGTGACACGGCTAGCAAGCAGTCGCCTAAAGCTTGCGATTGCTCCAGCAAGTATCTGAGGACGGGATTATTCTGATTTACAGAGTCAAAGGCAAAGTGGGTACGGCGGGGCACAGCTGCCCACATGACAGCCAGGAAGCCAAGAGCAGGCCTGCATTCTCTTTAGCTTCCTCCACCTTCTCCTCTCCAGGGTCCCAGCCTGTGGGGTGGTGCCACCCACATCCAGAATAAGTCTCTCCCCTTAGTTGTTCTTCTCTGGAAATGCCTCCACGGACACACCCAGAGTGTGCATTAGAAGAATGCCTTCTAGAAGCTTCTCCACCCAATCAAGGACAGCATTGAGATTGACCATCACAGAGGGGAGCTCGAGTGTGAGTCCAGGCAGCCTGGCTGCTCCAGGGCCCCCCTCCGTGTCATCACCACATCCCCCACACTGTCCAGCCTCATTTTGTACGTGAGCGCCGAGCATCCCTAAGCTTCCCGGTGTAGACATTGGTAGGAAGAGCCAAGGTTGACAAGAGACACTGACAGTTTGTTTCTCGGACCACCCACGATATCCATGTCCAAAAAAAACCAAAACCAAACTCATGAACCCCAAAGAGAGTCCAAGACCTTCGTCTGTGTCGTAGACCAAAGAAACGATGCGTGTGACCTTAACCATCCGAAGCAACACTTCTCCCGTGAGAGCAGCAGACAGAGAGCATCGGGACTACGACTTCTCGCCTGACCCACGTCAGCGGCTTCTTCCCTGGTCTCCGGGATGCTGCTCTTCACGTGCCGAAGGGAGGGGGTCCTTCTGAAGTCCGAATCTGATTACATCACCTCTGTCCTTTCATTCTTCCACGTGAACATCTTTCTCCCGAGACACCGCACTTTAGAAACGCCCTTTCCAGGCCTTTGCCTTGGCCGCCCCTGTATATGCACAGGGCTCCAATGGCACCGTCCCGGTGAAGACATCTTCTGTGTGCTCAGGCGCTTAGACCAGTTTCTGGGCTCGAGATCCCCATCGTCTCCTCCTCTTGCTCTGTTTTTTCCCTTCTTTCTTCATGGTACCAAGCACCTTCCAATGCACCAAATGACTTACAAGTTTATTACATTATCTGTTTTTCTCTGGTTGGAATATAACCCTGTAAGGTCAGGGTCTTTGTTCTGTTGACTAATGGATGTCAGTTGCCCGGAATAGTTCCAGGCCTGGAATATATGCTTATTAAATATTTACCACATAGATGAGTTACCTCTGGAGGGAAAAATGGGAGCAGCAATAGGGGAGAGTCAAGGGGGCTTCAGATATCGGCAGTTGTCTCTGTCTTTAAGACTGTGATTATGTGTCTATATCTTTATCTGTATATCTGTCTCTCCCTGTGAGAGACATATTTTAAATAGGAGACGTTTCATAACGAATATTTAAGAAACTAAACTGAGTCAGAGGCTGGGGGCATGGCTTACTTACCTAGCATACACAAAGGAGGGTTGTAGGCGTGGCTAAATGGTGTAGAAGTTCCCCAACATGTATGAGACCCTAGGTTCAATCCCCAGCTCTCTCTCTCTCTCTCTCTCTCTCCCATCCCCTCTCCACCCCCCCACACAAACACACTCTCTTTCACACTCACATTCACACACACACAAACACACATTCTCTCTCTCACATACACTTTGTGTCTCTTTCTTTCTCAAACACACACATGCTCTCTCTCTCTCTCTCACACACACACGCGCACACACTCTCTCACACACACACTCACACACCCACACACACACACTCTCTCTCACACACACACTCACACACCCACACGCACACACACACACTCTCACACTCACATGCACACACACACACACTCACACACACCACACGTGCACACACACACTCTCACACTCACACACACACACACACTCACACACACACACGTCTCACACTCACACGCACCCACACGCACACACACACTCACACACCCACACTCACACACACTCACACGTGCACACACTCTCTCACACACACACACCGCACACACTCTCTCACACTCACACACTCTCTCTCACACACACACACGCACACACACTCTCACACCCACACGCACACACACACACACACCACACACCACAGCATGGCACAGAGAGAGACAGAGAGGACGAGAATGTGTGTGTGGTTTGTATAAATGAGACGGTCTGTTTCTCCACCCAAACGTGCACCACAGGCAGACCCTTCCTTACCCAGAATGCTTAGGTCAGACAGTCTTTCTGAATTCCTGAACTGTTCAGATTTGGGAACATTTGCGTGTATAATAATGTATGATAATAATCTTAGAGGATGAGACTTAGTGTGAGCACAGAACTCGTGCATGCTTCCTACGCACATTGCACCCTAACCCGGAAGGAAAGTGATTTTACACAGTAGCGATATCAACTTCCCGTGGGGAATCAAGTTCCCAAGGGTGGCGCTGTCCACCTGTGGCTCATGTCAGCAGCAACGGGGAGGTTTTAGATCGTGAAGCATTTTGGATTTGGAAGTTAGGGGTGCTCGGCCTACACGAGGTGTCCGTGACTGCACTTGGATGCTCTCTGTTTGTATGCTGTAGATTGGATGAGAATGGCCCCGTAAGCTCAGGCATTAGAATGTTTGCTTCCATGTTGGTGGACTGTTTAGGAAGGATCGGGAGGCATGGCCTTGTTGGAGGAGGTGTGTCACTGGGGGTGGGCTTTGGGGTTTCGAATACACTGAGCCGGTCTTGCTCCCTGCCTGCTGCCGTTGGTCAGCTGTAAGCTCTTAGTTACCGTCCCAGCGCCATGCCTGCTTCCTGCCTGCTTGCTGCCGCGGTCCCTGCCATGTTGACCATGAACTAACCCTCTGAATCTGTAAGCAAGCCCCCAGTTAAATGCTTCCTTTGCAAGTCTCCTCCGTCAGGGTGTTTCATCGTAGCAATAGAATAGGAACCAAGGCAATAATTCTGTTTTGCTTTTGTTTCCTGAGACAGGGTCTTGCTATGGAGTCTAGGCTGGCCTCAAACTCACATCGAGGTTTTGTTATTTTCCCCCAGCCTCTCATGTGCTGGGATTTATAGCTAGTCTCACCATGCCTGGCTCTGGATGCTTCTAAGACGGTGCCCGGCGCAGCGTCTGACCTTTGGCTGGGGGCCTGCGTCCTCTCTTTGTGAAAGAAGGCACCAGGAAAGGCAAGCCATCTTCTGGGCCAAGGGGTGGTCAAGCCGGACGCTCTCAGCTCTGAGGGTCCCAAGCTCGTAATATCTGCTTTTGGAGATGATGACGTGGTTCTATAACTCAGCGTCCAAGAGACTAGGGCAGGTGGGTACTGAGTTCAGGTTCAACCTAGGCTCCACAGTGAGTTCAAGGCCAGACGAGGCTACGAATGAAGACTGTCTCAGAAACGAAACCAAAGCAAGTCTGCTCTCTGGACTTGTCCTCACTCTTCCAGCGAGAGGAGTGAATCTCAGCTGTGGTCTCTGAAGGAAGCTTTGGTCCAGCCCAGGACAGGACAGTCCACGGGTGAGGCCAGCCAGCCAGCGTCCTCTCAGCTAAGCAGCCGGGAGATCACATCTGGTCTCTTCCTGTTCCCGGCAGCTTCCTGGCCATCAATCAATGTCTCTAGTAAGCCTGGTGCCTTCTGAGGAAGAGCATTGATCAGAGGAGACGGGAAACAAGTAGCCGCAATTGGGACAAGTGAATATTCATTTGGAAATGTCAATGAGCAAGTAAAGATTACGGCTGTGGTGACTCGCCTGGCAGGGTCAATCGCCATCACGAGGTGACCCAGATGTCTGTAGGTGCTGAGAGCTGGAGCCAGGGAGCCCTGGTGTGATGGGGAGAGACTACAAGAACGTCTGGAACAGTGATGTCAGACACACTCTCCTGGCACCCCACCCTCCCCATTACCAGAGATACTGATCAAAGCTAGGGGTGGGAGAGTAGTTTCTGGGTCCTGGGTACCCTGCCCGGGGCCTTTGTCTCCACGTGGACCACTGCACGGCGGCAGCAAGACCCACAGACATGTTTGTGTGGAAGGGATTGAAAGACTTCAGGACGTGGGGAGGGGTGGGGGCTTCAGCCATGTCCGGATGGAGGGGGTCTTTAGTCTCCATGGGACCCTTATTTCCTATTTTCCCAGCTGTATACACATCAGGACTGCATCCAGGAGAGGCAGAGACATTTGGGTCTGGGACTTCTGTTGTGGAGCCTCCATATCTTGGGTGGAGAGAAGGAGAGACCAAGCTTCCCACTTTGTCCTAGGGAATGTACGAGAGGCCCTGCAGGCACATTGCCAGGTGCCCTGTCACCTAGGTGTGGCCCACTCCCTCTCCCCAATTAACCATCTGCAGGAACTGCCTTGGGTGTGGGGGAGGGAGGGACTCAGGCCCCCTTCTCTGTGCAGCCTGCTCAGCTAATGAGGGGTTTGTGAAATTTTTAATTATGGCTTCCATGCCTTGCTTAATTATTTGCATATGGCTTTTACAAGCGAGACAGGGATGTCTGCGTGCAGCACTTCTCCTCAGCCCCACGTTTGACTTTAATTAAAGGCAGAACCTGAGGTCTTCCCATCACTAATGATGGTGGAAAATTAGCTCCCAGTTCCCAGGGGTCACCAGAGCGACGCACCCTGAGGCGGAGAGGGGACGATCGGACAGTGGAGCCGTGCACAGATGGCAGATGGCCCTGCTAGGCTGCGGCTCCTGCTCCTCGGCGGCACCCTGCCGGCCCAGACCACCCTCCCACTGTCCTGCCTCCTGGCCTGGGGAAGAGACAGAGCTTCACTGTCCTCTGCCAGGAAGGCGCTGACTCCCCCACCGCTGCGGTGAAGGGAAGCGCCACAGAGCAGGGGTAAGAGTTACTCGGGGGCCATGCCCCTGGTGGTCCAGAGCCAGGCCTGGCTGCAGCTGGACGGTCCTAGCCAGCGGCAGCTAAGGACAGAATGAGGAGGTCGCACTATGTATGCATTCGGCACGTGCTCATTAGCACACAGGTCTGCAAGCAGAGCCGTGGAGCCATGTCTGCACATGTGCATGTCACAGGCATGTGCTCGCCCTCATCCTCACATGGATAAGGGTTTCCTCGGTCAGAGAGTGTGACTGTGTCTGTAGGTCCCCTTCTCTAAGGACATTAGTTGTTTTTTTTTTTGTTTGTTTGTTTTGTTTTTTGTTTTCTGATAAGGTCTCACTGTGTGGCCTTGGCTGGCCTTGAACTCAGCATGTAGACCATTTTGTAGGGACGGGGCACCTGCTATTCTATCATGGCCTTATCCTGGGAGCTAGGACTCCAGGGTACAGACTGGAGGAGGGAAGAACACCACCCAGACTGTAAATAATGTGTGTGTGTGCATGTGTGTGCATACATGTGAGTATGTGTGTGTATGTGTGTGTGCATACATGTGAGTATGTGTGTGTATGTGTGCATACATGTGAGTGTGTGTATGCATACATTGTGTGTGTGCATACATGTGAGTATGTGTGTGTGCATACATGTGAGTGTGTGTATGCATACATTGTGTGTGTGCATACATGTGAGTATGTGTGTGTGCATACATGTGAGTGTGTGTGCATGTGTGTGTGTATACATGTGAGTGTGTGTGTGCATGTGTGTGTACATGCATGTGAGTGTGTGTGCTCATACATGTGAGAGAGTGTGTGTGCATACATGTGAGCATGTATGTGTGTGTGTGCATACATGTGAGTGTGTGTGCATACATGTGAGAGCGTGTGTGTGTGCATACATGTATGTGTGTGCATACATGTGAGTGTGTGCATACATGTGAGTCTGTGTGCATACATGTGTGTGTGTGCATGTGTGTGCATACATGTGAGTGTGTGCATACATGTGAGTCTGTGTGCATACATGTGAGTGTGTGTGCATACATGTGAGTATGTGTGTGTATGTGTCTTTGTACATACATGTGAGTGTGTGTGCAACACATCTAGGCAGGAGACAGGACTGGGCATACATGTACCCTCCGCCACACGCCCTGTCACCGTACTGACCACATGCCCGGGACAGAAGCAGATGCCTCGTGCTGGAAGCCCGTGTTTCTGTGTGAGCACCGCCAGGTTCCAGAGCAGTGGGAGCCAGCTCCTAACCAGCGGGGCCGTGGCAGATTGGCACACCAACGGCTCAGAGCCTTTTCTCTGCTCAGCTAATTTTATGTGACATCACTTCTATCCAGGGAGCCCAGGCTTCCTCACAACCGTGCCTGTGCTTTTCCTGGCAGAGTGGACCCCGGGGCTAATTTGGCTCAGACATGAGGTTTTTCTCTTGTTTCTTCACACAAAGTCTCACTATGTAGAGCAGGCTGGCCTTGAACTCACAGAGCTACGCCTGCCTCTGCCTCTGAGTGTTGGAATTAAAGGTGTGTACCACCACACCCGTCCTGCAATCCTGCATCTAAGCGTTACTGACTCAAATCCCGCCTCTCACCTCCACCCGGCTCCCTGGTGCTTGAACTGGGAGCCTCGCTTCACTCTCACAGCGCGCTGTACTGCTGAGCGACACCCCTAGCCGCTCGAGTAGTCTTTTTAAAATCTGCATTGCTTGCCGATTTGAGAATCAGAGGTTTGATGGTAAGAAATCCAGATGTCCAGATTGGCAGGTCTGAGGGTCCCGGCCTGCTGCTGAGGGCCGATGGCTGTGTCAGCTGAAGAACAAATTTCA
This sequence comes from Cricetomys ansorgei, assembly GCA_026225945.1. NCBI lineage: Eukaryota > Metazoa > Chordata > Mammalia > Rodentia > Nesomyidae > Cricetomys > Cricetomys ansorgei. Next base: position 1,256,976 of record JAMJFZ010003296.1, on the reverse strand, counting down.
TTTACAAGGCTCATATGGTGATCACTGGAAAGGAGCTGCTTCAGACAGGGCGCGTTGGGTCCCCTCGTAAGGTGCCTTTCTACCTATTTTCTCTTTTCAGCAGCCACATAAGAAGCTGGGTCTTGATCGACTCCACTGTGGTCAGCTGGCAGACGTCCGTAGGCACAAGGGTGGGGCGGACTCACTCCATCTGGCAGACAAATGCCTGGGAGCATCAAGGTTTATCACGTCTCTGCCTGGATCACTGAGGCTGAGCAGAGAGACTATCTACATAGGATTCGGGAGAGTAAGAAAGAGGCTGGGGGCCAGATGGTGGTGCACGCCTTCAATCCCAGCACTCGGGAGGCAGAGGCAGGCGGATCTCTGTGAGTTCGAGGCCAGCCTGGTCTTCAGAGTGAGTTCCAGGACAGCCAGAGTTACAGCAGAAGAAACCCTGTCTCAAAAAGCCAAAAAAGAAAAAAGGAAGGAAGGAAGGAATGAACGGTGGGCTATGTACACAGGAAGAGAGAAACCAGACCTTTCTGCAAGTTGCTTACGGTAAACAAAGTCAGCCAAGCCGTTGTAAAGACGGGGAGCATGGGTCTGGAAAGACGGACCAGCAGTTAAGAGCACTGTTGCAACTGGAGAGGACTCAGGTTAGATGCTGTCACCCTCGTGGCGGCTCACAGCCATCCAGAACTGCAGCTCCACAGCAGCAGCCATCCATGTGGTACATATGCACACATGCAGGCCAAAGGGGAACATCTGTGAGGTAGCGTACACCGTGGAGAGAATACGGGGTCCCAAGAACCCACCAACCTACTGAGATCCTCTTCCCGTCACCCCAGGGCGTAGCCATAAGCACTCCTGTGGTCCATGAGGGACCTACTCACTGAACAGGATTATGACATGATGCCATCCGAGGAGAAACACTGTGCTGAGCATCTGACCCTCGAAGCACAGTGCTCTCTCTGGCTCGCCTGTGTTGCAGGAAGGCCCTGAGGGCTTAGGACACCGTAGAGAGCAGCAGGTTTTTGTTTGTTTTTCCGCTAGGCACTGTCTGGGAGAGATGAGAGATGACCGTGGTGTCTGGACAGAGACTGGCTCTCCCACTGAGATACGTGGGTGTGAGGAGTGGGCAGCCCTGGCCCTGGGGTGCTTTTGAACAGGGATTCAGTGTCCGAAAACACAGTAGGCGCCCTGTGGAGACTCGGAGCTGTCCAGGTCCCCAGTGCTGAACCGGTTTGACACCAACACACGGGAAAAGATGGCTGATGGCGGCTCTGCAGCTCAGGGCGGTGTGACAAAGTAGCGGGGATTGGGGGGAGGCGATGTACACTCTGGCTTTCCAAAACTCTATGGGGGAAGGAAAGAGGGCAACCAGCACATCAGGGAGGTGGAGGATACTTGGAACAGATGGTGTTCCAAGGGAGGGAGACATCGGGCAGAACGTGGAGCCACACCTTGGCAGAGGGGACACACGGGGTATCCCAGGACACTGAAGCCCCGACTCCATCACACTGGCCTAGGCAGACCTCCTCCCAGGGCAAAAGGAGGGGTCCGAGACACTTGGATCCTTCGGCCCTGTTCTCAGTCCTAAAGACCTCAGAATGTAAGAGACCATCCTGTTCAGCGGTTAGCCCCAGGACGGGGGGTTATGCGTCTCAGTCTCCCTTGAACCTGACTGGATTTAGAATCACCTGGGAGATAGGGTGAGACTCACCTGTGGGTGTGTTTGTGAGGGAGGGTTCCAGAGAGGATTAACTCACTGGAAAGTCTTGCTGAACGCAGGCGCTTGCGCTGTGCCCTGGGTTGGGAGCCCTAACAGAAGAAGAGGGTAAGAGAGAAAGCTGCCAGAGGACCGCCATCCCACGATTGCCCACCCTCCCCGCTGTCCAACGCGAGCCAAAGAGATACCTTTTTCTTCAAGTTGCTTCTGCCAGTACTTGGTCACAGTGGTGAGAAAAATAATACATGGGTCAAGAAAGGATCGGCCGGCTGGAGAGACGACAGCTCAGCGGTTAGCCCCTGCAGAGGACCGGTTTGTTTGGTCCCAGCACCCACATCAGGGGTAACTCCAGCTCCGTGGGATCTGACCTTTCTGGTTTCCTCAGGCACCTGTACCTCACATGCACGTGTCCCCCCCACCCCCACCCCCAAAACACACACACTAAAAATTACTAAAGACAAATCTTTAAGAAAGAAATAGAGAAAGGAGCGTTCACTCTGCGCCTGCCTGCTGCACCTCCGTGTCTCATTACCTTAGCCGAAAGGACCCATCGCTCCACTCTGGGGGGGTGCCTTCCCCCTTTCCTCCTCGAAGCAGGGCACTCGGCTCACCACACAGTGCCCAGGAGCCCACTCTGTGCCAGGCATCGCTGGCAGCCAAGTGCCCAAAGGCAATTCCTCTGGGGCCTCCTTGTGCCAGCCACAGGGAGAGGGATCCCCTGGACAAAAGCCAAGCCTCCCAGCCAGAGCCTCTGGATTGCCGTCGGCAGCTTGGAGGCGGCTGCGCCCTGCCAGGGGCCAGGGCGCTACGGTTTTACTCACACTCTCCTCTCGGCCCATGTTATACCCCAACTTTCAATTTGGAGAAGTAAATATGCAATCTTTTCCTTCCCTGTAATTTTCCCTGCTGTGGCTGTGGCTGTCAGAGCAGCTGGGAAATGTGAATAGCCTATTGCTCGCTGAAAGTAAAAGGAAGGCGGGCCTGCAATACCGTGCATTCTCCGCAGCTCTTGGTAAGATCCAGTGGATCTGCGGAAAGGGTGATCTTCAAGCTGTAAGTCAGGGGGCTCTTCGCCCAAATAACGCACGTCGCCCCTTCTATTAGAAATGCAATACGTGAGAAGAGGATGTGTGTGTGTGTGTGTGTGTGTGTGTATATGCATGCACACGCATGCGTACATGTTGCACAGATGTTAGTAGGGGAGGGGAGGAGAGTGTATTTGCTTACACAGCCAAACTTTCTGCATATTCCTCTGGAGGCCTCCAAAGCTTCTTGTGTCAGTAACTGAAGGTCAGGACAGTCTGATGTAAGCTTCTGTTGGAGAAAAGCTGGGGCTGGCGACGAAAGAGAGACAGGTTTTGAGTCAGACAGATCTGGGATGGCTGTGAATCACAGCGTAACCTTGACATGTTTGGTCTCCCTGGGTCTTTGTTTTGTCCACTGGGAAACAGAGGCAGACTGAGAGACGGAGAGATGTGCTTCTCTCTTTCCAGGGTGGGCTCGCTGCTGCCTCCCCCCCCAAACACACTGGACATGTGGTCAACAGCCAGACTCAGCTGCCAGTTCCTTCAGGATCTGCCTCAGCTGTAGCGGAATGTCTCACCCGAGGGCACACCCTTCCCTGGGCAGCCTCCATTCAGCCGCAGAGAATGCTGGAGGTAGAGAAGCCATCCATTGCTGCCGGCTGCAGGATGCCCTGGCCACATGCCCACTGCAGAGGGCCCCTGCCCACTTCACTCTGCTTCTTCTTCCCTTCCGCGGGTGTTGGTCCTTAATAAACACTTATACCTCCGAGCAGCATCTCAACTCCCGCTCACAGAGAACCAAACCTGTGACAAATAAGGGTAATGATTTTCACTTCGAGAAGTTACTGTGAGCAAGCTAAGTGGCCTATTTCTATAGTGTCCTGCGTAGTCTCTGAAACATTACCAAAGCAAGATAAATATCTGTTCCATTTTCTTTCTTAACTCTCAAAAAAATACGAAATTCTATTCTAGGACTTGAGCGTGTGTTCCTAACCTGTGCTCTGTAAGCTGAGATGGGGAAAAGTCCAGTGAGCCTGGGGGGACTCTGTGGTCCTGTCCAAGGACTCTGGAGCTGGGTCTCACACCTCTGAAGTCTGTTACCCATGCATCATGTGAGTCCTCCTCAAGGATCCTGGCTGAACAGACATTGAGCATGCAGACTCTGTTCTATCATAATGGCTGTGTGTCCACGGGGTAATTCATACAGGAGTTGGAAATGTATTGAAATTCAATATTGTTTTAGTCCAAATCAATATTAATAATTGTTTGCGTCTTTAAAGCGCCATTTGCAATTGGAAAACGCACAAAGATCAGCCAGTGGTTGCTAACACTTCAAATTTTCTCATTAAAGGCGTAGTCTCCTCACTTTATAGTGTTCGTACGTACAAAGAGGCTGGCACTTATTACAATAAGGACTTTCTGTTTGTAGGTGCAGCTGTAGAATTCATAGGCATGAGCTGAAAGGACAGGAATTTTTCTTTTAGGATTTATTATTTTTTTTTTATGCGTATGAGTGTTTGCCTGTATGTGCGTATGAGCACCATATGCATGCGGTACCCATGAAGGCCAGAAGAGGGCACTGAATCTTCTAGAACTGGAGTTACAGATGGTTCTGAGTCGCCGTATGGGTGACGAGAATTGTACCCAGGTCCTCTGCAAGAGCAGCCTGTGCTCTTAACCACTGAGCCAGCTCTCCAGATCCCCAAACTTTTAATTTTAAGTTCATGATGTCTTAATATTAAAACATTTTAGAATAGTTATATCTTCCCACAGTTATACAGAACAGCCTGCAGAGGTCCTGTGTCGTCTTTGCACTGTGTCTCCTCATAGTGACGTCACGCACGGCTGCATCGAATGACCGTACGTTGCGGCAAGCAGGATTCCAGTAGCGAGATTGCGAAACAGAGGACACCTCCACCAGCAAATGCATCCCACGTTGCCCTTTAAGGTTCTTTAAAAATTAAAGATTTTCAAATGAGAAAAAACTGGCTGTAGATACATTATGATCCACATCATTAGCCCGGTTTAAATGTCTGCTTTAAAATGATTTCCATCAGGGTCCGTGCGGTAGTGTGCACCTGTAGTCATAGGCTTAGGAGGCTGATGGAGAGAGATCTCAGGTCCAAAGCCAGCCTGGGTCCCATAGCAAGTTCTAGGTCAGACTGAAATGCAAAGTGAGACCCAGCCTCACTGTCCAGCCCCCCACAGATTCCTTTTTATTGATGGGACGCTGGCTGGGCTTCACACACGCACACACACAACAATGTCCCCTGGTGCAGAATAGCCCGGCGGCCTCACCCCAGCCAGCCAGACCTGCAGTGGAGGAGTTTGGCTTTGCAGAACCTGAGGGTACAGACCGCAGCTTGACAACGGCGGGGTTGTCATGGACAACCTCCACGGAGGACAGAGCTGTCATGAAGGCAGATAGCTCTGCAGGACCTACGGCCTGCGGGGATCTGGCGGCCTCTGCGACAGTGCTTTTCAGGGTGTAGGACTTAGGGGCGCACAACACAGCCCTAGAAGCCTTCCACAGGCGTTTGTATGGGCGCAACCGAGATCCCATGGTGAAGGACGGGACTCGGATATGGGTGACGGACGCTCTCCAGATGGCCACTTGTCAGCCTGGAAGTGGCAGTGTGGGTGTGAGAGTCACAAGATGCTTTCTGTTTCCCGAGGCACTTTTCTCACCCCGGAGCTGCCAGCAACTTGGGAACTCATCCACAGTTGATATTTTGGACGAAGATTCTAAGATAAGGGAAAGCTGAATCCTGAGGGTTCCACAGCTGTCTGGAGGGGAGGAAGCCAAGCCCAGAACACGAGCTCCCTACCTGAGCCCAATAAAAAGCATACGTGTATAAAACATATGTCACATAATGTATCACTCCAACCCTTCTTAAAAGATGTTTTATGTGTGTGTGTTTTACCCGCGTCTTCATGTCTTTCCTGTGACTGAGATAAGACACCACGACCAAGACCACTTGCTCAAGAAAGTGTTTGATTAGGCTTGTGGCTCCAGAGGGTTAGAGTCCGTGATGGCAGAGAGCTCACATCTCGAACCTCAAGCAGGGAACAGATTGTGCTGGGGATGTCTGGAGGCTTTTGAGGCCTCAAAGCCCAGCCTCTTCCAACAAGGCTACACCTCTAATCCTTCCCAAACAGTTCCACCAACTGGGGACCAAGTGTTCAGACATACGGTCTGGAGGGGGGGGTGGCGTTCTTATTCAAACCACCATGGCTTACATGTCTGCATGTCCACCACATGTGTGCGTGGTGCCCAGGAAGTCCAGAAAAGGTCATCCGATCCCCTGGAACTGGAGTTATGGCTAGTTGTAAGTTGCTGTATCTGGGTGCCAGGACCTGGGTCTTCATGCAGGGCAGAATGTGCTCTTAACTGCTGAACCACCCCTCCAGTCTCATTCTTACCATTTTGAAATGTGTCAATCCATGGCACCGACTGCATTCACACTGGTGTGCAGCCCTCACCATTGTCTACCTCCCAACCTCTTCCTATTCCCACACTGGAACTCTGCGCCCATTGGAAGGCAACTCACTGGCCCCTCCCAGAACCAGGCAATCTCCATCTTGCCTGCTGTCTCTGGTCTTGACAATCCCATGCACCTCCTAAGTGCCATTGTGCAGAGTTGTCCTTTAGTGACGGTTCTGGGTCACTTCACATACACATTCAAAGATTCCCTTGAGTTGCTTTAAATGAAAACGTCATGTCTTTATTTTGTGTGTGTGTGTGTGTGTGTGTGTGCGCGCGCGCGCGCGCGCGTGCGCCCGCGCCCGCGGGCATTTGCACAGGCACCGTGGTAGGCATGTGAAGGTCAGAGGACAACTTTTAGGAGTTGGTTCTTCTGTGTCACGGGTCCCAGGGTTGAACTCATGCTGCCATGCTTGGAGCAAGTGTCTAGACATTTGATTAACACACGTGAACTGAAATTCTGTCCAGGGCTTTCCTAATATCATACTACAGTTGAAAGATGTGACAGCTCGTCTTCCTTCTGGGAACGCCGATGAAGGTATCCGGAGAGAGTCTGGGATCCACGATCCCCATCCACTCTGGTGATGGCGTCTCCATCCCTCGGGCTAAGGTTCCCAACTGGATAGAAAAGGAGAAAGCAGGCTGAGTGCTGCCATTTGTCTCTCTCTGCTTCCTGAGCGCAGACTTAAGGCAGCCAGCTCCTTCCTGCTCCCGTCTCCATGACTTCTCCGCCATGACGGATGGTGCCTTCAGACTGTGGACCAAAATAAACCCTTCCTTCTGTATGCTGCTTTTGCCGAGCGTTTCGTCACGACAGTGGGAAAAGCAACTAAGACAGAGGGTCTGGAGGTCATCGATTCTGTGACATCCAGACCGCGCAGACATTTTCACATGCGTGCATGTCTGCAAGAGAGATCTTCTACATTTACCTCTCAAAATACGTCTCTAAGCCCCGTGCTGTGCGATGCGAGCTGACGGGAGGATTCCAGGTGGTATCCCGGTGCGCAGTGGGCCTTGGGTGCTTTTGACATGACCGACGCCTTAGGACGTCGTCACTTCTGGACTCTGGTACTGTCATCGCTGGACTGGCTCCCAGCCCAGACCCGATCAAAACAAACCCGCAGCTCCCTTAAACATACATGACCTTTTTAAAATTCCAAGTTCGTGGTGTGTGCCTCTCCCGATGGCCCCCGATGCTTCCGTTTATTAACTCATGCACATTCCACATGCACTGCAGCTATTGATCACTTCTCAGGTGCCAGGCACCGTGCTGAGTGCTGGGAATACAAACATGGCGAGGGCCGGCAGCCCAGCTCCCACGGCTCCGTGAGCCGGGTAAACACTCTCCACCAGTGGGGAAAGGGCTAGAACAGAAGCCACAGCTTCAGGGGTTTGGGGTGCTGAGTGGGCATCCCAGCGTCTGTCAGGGTAGGGGTAATGCAGGCTTCAGTTGGGTGTGGTTAGGTAAGCGGTCCAGGCAGAGTGGGTCCTGCGGGGTGGCTCGTGGCTGCTCGTTCTCTGACTAGGTCCCTGGGACCTATCGTGGCAGCTGTGAATTTTCTGGAACCCTCCAGTCTTGGGGAGACTAACTGTGTTTGTGTTGGGGGTGAGGCTGGACTGCAGTGTTCCTAGAGGCTTCAGGGACAAAGTTCAGGGTTATTTATTTGAACCGGATTTACAGCGTCACCTCTACACCGCAGGGCCCTTTCTCTGACCTGCAGAAGCATGGGGGGGCGGGTGTTGGAGGGAACCTGGCCTTGTAACAGAGGAGAGAACAGGGTGGATGGGGGGGTGGAACACAACCCATCCACCCACTAGGTGCAGATGAGCAGCGCTGGGTGTGGCGAAGCTCGGCCTTGGGTTTTTAGGACTGAGTTCAGCACCCCTGAAGCCCAGCTGCTGGAGGAAGGCTGGAGCAATTCTGAGCCTGCATAGCCCAGCCTCGGAGTCTAAGCCCTGCATCTCCCTCTTCACTGAACACTGCAAGTTTATGCCTACGCATGAAACTGGAGGGACGAGTCCCAGAGTTTGCAGCCGCTGCTGCGCGGCTGTTAGAACGGGTTTTAATTAGCTGCAGGATTTTAATGAGCTGAAATCAAGGAAGAGCCCCATCTCAGAAGTAAGCCGGAGCCGCGCACACAAGGAAGAACTGGTCTGACAAAAACAGATGGAGGTGGTGCTCTCAGGGGACTGGGCCGTGTGCGCCCTCCGATCGAGGCCAGGAGGCCGAGGAGGGGGGCCGGGGTCAGCTACCCATGCCCAGCTGCAGTTGCGGGAAGAGCCGGGTGCCAGGTCCCCTCTGCCACCGCAGCAGAAGGCACGGTGCCGGATTCAAGGTGACGGCAGTGCCTGGCTCCGTTCTCCTCAAGTTGCCATAGCAGCCTGTCTCCCGACGAACAGCATCTCCTGGAGCCCTCAGCCGGGAGGGACGGCATTGTTCACTCCGTGTGACGAGGGCGCACGGGACGAGAACTTTCCTGGGCCTGGGGCCCGCTGACCACGTGGGCGCACCCAGGCTGTCTGGCGCGAGGTGTGGGGGTGGGTCCCCACCGCCAGAGGGGTCCTGCGAGCAACATCCAGGCCCCGGAGCAGCCGCAGCCAGGCGTGTCCTTGGAGTCGTCCGTGGGACCGGCTGTCGCCACTGGAGGTGCGTGTGTTTTGGCTGAATTCTCAAGTCCTTGCTTATATACCCTGAAGTCGATCTCCCCGAAGAGACAGATTTTTAAATCAAATAAACTAGGAGACGGGAGGGATCTTCAGCCTTGCCCTGTGTCCCAGGAGGTGTTAACGTTAATTGGATCTTTTCTTTCTTAAAGTAAAAATTGGTGACGCCATTAAAGGCCTTGGGGAGAGAAACCACCGGAAGGCTTTGTCGTTTTGAGCAGGGCAGAATACTCAACCAGGCTGTGCATTTTTCATGCCTTAACCACGCCCCCACACCCCTGCAACCTCTTCTCATCAACAGCAATTAGACTTTCCTTATTGTCTGTTGGTTTTGGAATGGGGTGCGGGGAGGTGAGGGGCACTGTCACCGGAACAGAGTGTGACGTATGTGGCCAGGACAGGGCAGTCCCAGGTGGGAGCCGAGGTCTTGCAAATGTGTTTTCGCGGCCCCGGGGCAGCCAGGCCGCTGCCTGTGACACAGTGTTCTATTGAGACCCAAGGCAACAGCTGGACTCAAAGAACAGGGAGACAAATGACCTTTGGACCAGCATCTCCCTGTTGTCTTGAAAATATCACGTGACTACAGGACCCTGGGGGCATTTGGAGGAGGGCACAGAGACACTCCGGAGTGTGCATCTCTGCCGATCTCTGTGGGGAGAGAGGGTCGCGCAGCTGAAGGGATGAGCGTCCCCTCCTAGGGCATCACAGACCCAGCCAGTCTGCAAGCCACTTACTCAGGAGGCTAGGCAGCTGACCTTCAGATGCTCATTTGCGTGGGTCCAGGAGTTAGCTGGCCAGATGGTCTCCAGTGAGAGCAAACATGGAGTGCAGGGCCCTGGGACCAAGGGTGGGGCCTAGGGGCTGGGTGGGGCTTAGGGGATGGTGGGGCTTAGGTCCTAGGTGGAACTTAGGGACTGGGTGGGGCTTAGGTCCTAGGTGGGACTTAGGGGCTGGGTGGGGCTTAGGGGCTGGGTGGGGCTTAGGAGCTGGGTGGGGCTTAGGTCCTAGGTGGGACTTAGGGGCTGGGTGGGGCTTAGGTCCTAGGTGGGGCTTAGGTCCTAGGTGGGACTTAGGGACTGGGTGGGGCTTAGGTCCTAGGTGGGACTTAGGGGCTGGCTGTGGAAGCTAGTCTCTAACACCAGACCCTGGATAAGGGCAGCAGCTTCGGTTCTCTTGAGGGTCTCAGAAATGGCAACTGATGTACAGCTGAGACTCCTACCTCCTCTTCTTGGTCCCAGGTACTTGAGCAGCCTCGCCCTGTCTCCATGGATGGATTTAGTGTGAGCATATCAGGGATTCCTCTGCAGAACCCCTTCAGCTGGTGACAGGAATCTTCAGTGGCTCTAATGGCAGCCGTGTGACAGATGGGGGAAGAGAGGGAACAAGGCAGGTTTCCGTAGCCACATCGACAGTGCCAGGCTGGAAGCAAGCAAGATGACAAACAGGGGATTCTGAGTCCCTGTCTCTGCCCATCAAGTAGCCTTGGGGGACGTCACTGTGGGAAGTGTCAGCCATCTTCCCAGGTACCTCTGAGCCCCTGCCCCTTTCTTCTCTCCCGCCTCTCTCCCTCTCTATTAGTCAGGTTGTTGTCGTCGTTGTTAATTGACAGGATACCCGGCAAACAATATAAAGGAGGAAAGATTTGTTTTGGCTCCTGATTTCAGAGGGCTCAGTCCGCAGTGGCTTGGTCCTATGTGCTTGGATAGAACATGGCAGCGACATGATGGGGGGGGAGGTCTTGATCTTGTGACAAATAGAAAGGGGAGAGAAAAGAAAGAGGGGGAGAAGAGGAGGCGGCAGCCACGGTAAGATATTCCCAAGAATCCACCCCCCGTTTCGCAGTCCCCTAAAGTGTCTACAACCTCCCACCACCGAGGAACCAAGCCCCTGAGACATGAGCCTGTGGAGACTCATCCTCTCTAAGAATTACCTTCGTGCCAGAGGCCACCAACTTCTGGTCAGATTGGATGAGAGGGCGTGCCGACACTGTAGACGGTGATCCGTTCATGGTGTGTGTGTGCAGATACTTGCCGACACGGGTGAGAGCGTATGTGTTTCCTTAGGGCTTCGGCTCCAGCCTAAGGGTGGGGTGAATGGGTCAGTGCGCTTAGAAAGGCATCAAACTGCTCCCCACATCCTGTGTCACTTTGGGTGTCATTTCCGCCCATCCAATTCCTTTCTAGGACTGTTTGGGTTTCCTAAGAGGCCATGACAACTGTGTGTGTGTGTGTGTGTGTGTGTGTGTGTGTGTGTTGAGGGGACAGTGCCTGAGGATACAAAGATGAGGACTGGATTACAAGTAGCTTCTAAGGGAGAGAGAATAGCTCCGCCCCTTCTTGGTCACCCCCCCACCCCCACCCCCCCATCCTGACTCTGTGGGCAGCGCTTGAGGAGAGGATACCAGGGCATGCCCTGGGTATCTTCACGGAAAGTGGCTTCATCTTTTAGGGAGTCCTGAAACCTAAATGATGCGTCTACAGTTTTGTGAGACCGTGGTCAGCTGCACGGGATGGTTCTACTCCGGGGAGCCCTATCTATACCCGGGTCTGATCTTGGGGGTCTGTGATTTTCTGACTGGGCACACCATCAGCGCGGTGGGTTCCCTCCTTCACACTCATCGATGACAGGCAGCAGTTTTTTTTAGGGCAGGGCCAGGCAGTGGCCTGCGTAAAACCCCAAAGGCAGCTCCACTGATAAACTGAGCCTCTCTCACAGTTGGGAGGTCGTGGGAACCACCTGCTCGGCACAGTTCGGGGAACCCAGCACCAGGCACTCAGAGGCCTGCGGCAGGTTAATTAAAGTTAACTGAGTGAAAAAATAATTAGAGACTGCAGAGGGGAGAAACCCGAGCCTGGGATTTATACTCCTCAGCTCCTAAGCTTTTCTGAGAATCAATCAAGTTCTTGGGAATTTTTTTTTCTGGGCACAGAAAAGGGCAGGGAAGGACTTTACATGGTTCCCTTTCTGCTTAAGGGTCTGAAGACTGGACTCAGAGAGACCGCAGTGGGTGCTGGGTCCCGTGGCCTTGGGTAGCCTCAGCTTCCTTTGATACTGGCCTGTGCTGGGGTGGGCCAGATCTTTGCAGACTCCTTAGGTGGAAATAAGCAGTATTCTTACAAACAAGCCTTTAAGAGCTATAATCCAGCTCCGCTTAAGATCTGTTCACTGCTTCCTGGTCTAGCCACCATGTGAGGCCAGCATCCTGCAGTACACAGGTGGACCACCTCCCCTACAGTGCCGGATTGAACCCTCTGAAACCATGAGCCAAAATAAAACATCTCCCTGTGCTTCCTCTCCTTCTTATTACTTATGTGTTGGGGGTGTTTCGCCTGTGCGTGTGTTTGCGCACGGTGTGCATGAAGTACCCATGAGAGCCAGAAGAGGGCACTGGATCCCTTGGTTGTGAGCTGTCATGTGGGTTCTGGGAATCCAACCCAGGTCCTCTGAAAGAGCAGCCAGTGCTCTTAGTCTCTGAGCCATGTCTCCAGCCCAAGCTCTCCTCTCTTGAGTTTGCTTCTGTGAAGTAACTATTTATCACAGCAGTGGGAAAAGTAGCAAACACCCTGAGGCCTTTTGTTCAAATGCCTGGTAAGATACGGGTCCCTACGATGGTGTGGGTAGAATATCGAGTGTCTAGGCCTGCAGCAGGCGTCTTGGGGACTTCTCTGTTCTCTCCGCTTCTCCTGGCCCACACAGGCCTGGGCGAGGCCGCACAACCTCTCAAAATAGCACGACCAACTGGAGACCATTTCAGACTCAAACCATAGTGAGATGTGCCTGTCTGTTAAAAAAAAAAAAAATTTGTATTATTTCATGGGTGTGAGTGTTTGGCTTGCTTGTATGTCTGTGTACCATATGTATGCAGTGTCCGTAGATGCCAGAAGGGGGCATCATAGCCCCTGGAACAGATGGTTGTGAGCTGCCACGTGGATGCCGGGAACTGAGTCCAGGTCCTCTGGAAGAACAGCCGTCTCTCCAGCCCTGGGGTGTGCCTGCCTTGACTCGCGGTCTGGCCCAATTCAGCATCATTTACGTCTGTTCAGAGTGGAGGGCGTTTCTTCTGCTCTTCTGGTAGAACCTAGGTGAAGGGTAAAGCATGTGTGCGCGCTCTGGGTGTGCAGAGGCCGTGAGAGCAAACCGAGACGGAAGAACGTCAGCAGCCTCTGTAGGGAACACGGTGTTTAGGGGGGCTCGCAGAGCTGGGGGGGCGGGGCGTACCAACTACCACCTGTGACTGTCAAGGTCCTGTGGGCCTCAAAAGGTGCAAATGGCCGGGCAAGGAGGTGCTCACCTTTAGTTCCAGCACTCAGGAGGCTGCAGTGGAAAGATCATGAGTGTGGGACCACTCTGGGCTACCTAATGAGCCCCTGTCCAAAGGGAGGGAGAGAGGAGAGGAGGGGGGAGATGGAGAGGTATCCAGGGTGGTTTAGGGGAATCCAGAGGTTACCCTAGTGTCACTGCAGTGACAGGGGCCTTAATACCTAGGGGCCAGATACCCTGCGACTGAAACATGCTTCTTCCCTTCTGTCCTGTAGACCCCAGCCTGATGGATGTCTGGTGTGGATAATGAGGGAAGAACGTGCCTTTTACACCCAAGAGGTGACCCCGGAGCGTGCCCCGGACGACCCCGCGACTCGGAACAATGCGGCTAGCCTGCATGTTCTCATCCATCCTGCTGTTCGGAGCTGCGGGTCTCCTTCTCTTCATCGGCCTGCAGGACCCTGTAGAGCTCAGCCCGCAGCAGCTTCCAGGTGAGCCCTGAGGTTTCGGGTCCACATGCAGACCTTCACCGTGGCCCTGGGGGGCAGTAGCCCTTGTAAACAGAGGAGAGGCCCGGTTCCTCCTGACAGGTGTGGGTGTCAGCGTGGGCGTGTTTGTCTGATGTCAGACCACCAATTCCAAGGCTTCCATAACAATTGTGGAGCAGGTTACTACCGTGCTTTTTTACCCTCTAGCTCAGGAAAGAAAAAGGAAGAAATATTGCTGGCCTTGTAGAAAGAGAGAGAAAGGAAGAAGTATTCACAGCCTCTTTGGCTGTCCTTAGCTTAGAGAGAGAGCGATAGAGCTGAATTAGCATCCAACAAACCAACCCCAACTACTCTCCCCTCCCCCGCTCTCTGGGTTATAGTCTAAGCAAAGTTCCCAGAAGTCCAAGCGGCATACAACGCTAAGCAAAGCTGCACACGGCAAAAAACTTCTTCAAAGCGTCCTGCTGCACAATTGAGCAGCCCCTGGTGTGGCTGATGTAGGGGCTTCCCATCTGGCCAGCCAGTGAGTCTCAGATTCACAGAGAATTCTGCCAACCTTGGGGCATCTTCCATATTGTCCAGAACATCAGAGGATGTCTGTCTGTCTGTCTGTCTGTTTGTCTCTCTCTCTCTCTTTCTTCCTTTCTTTATGTCAATAGGAACTGAACCCAGGGCTTTACCCCCTGATCATTTTGTATGATTTTTATTTTGAGACAAGGTCTGACCTTGAACTTGTAACCCTGCCTTATCCTCCTGAGGAGCTGGGCCTATGGGCTCCCATCACCAGTCCAGTATGCCTTCAATCCTAGCACTTGGGAGGTAGCAGCCAACAGATCTCCCTGAGTGTGAGGCCAGCCTGGTCTACATAGCAAGTTCTAGGACAGCTTAGGGGATATATGTGAGATTTTGTCTCAAAAAAAAAGTTACAATTAATTTGTTTATTTATTGGGTACGGGCATGCATGAGGTCTGAGGACAGCCTGGGGGAGCTGATTCTCTCCCTCCACTGCGTGATTTCTGGGGACTGAACTCAGGCTTGGTGGTGAGCACCGGTACTACTGAGCTCTGATCTTTTTCCTGAACTCACATATCCAGAGTGTGACTCAGTTTCCCTGTCTAGCCCTGGGGACCTTTGACTCTGGCTCCTTTGACTTGGACAGAAACTCAGGCAGACACTGGCCTGGCGAGGCTAAGGAGCGCTCCTACCACCATTTTGTGCCTTTGCCCCGCTGGGGTGGTCAGTCTGCTGGGGACGGTGGGGTGCAGACCGAGAGGGAAGTGTAGAACACCTGGGGCAGATGGGATGTGGAAAGAGGGGTTCTCCAGGGTTACTGAGCTGGCGGTCACAGGCGCGCGGCGGAGGCCAGAGGTTAATCTGCTTTGAAGGAAGAGGAAAGCTGGACTTCCTGGCTACAGCACTAGCAGATGCCATTGTGAGAGCCCAGAGATGCGCTTTCTCCCCAGGGACACATGTGTGAGCACACTGCTTGCAGGGACAAGATGAAAGAGATGTGGAGGTCAGAGTTTTAGGCAGATGGCTTCCTATGGCACCCCTGCCTGCTGCCCCGTGACCGAGACCTCAGCTTTCCCCAGCTTGGCCGTCCTTTCTTTGGACCACTTCATTGATTTGCTTCTGCAAACCAGAGCCCCGCACCATGATACAGTGGCCTTGAGCCCAGACTGAAAGTCACAGGCCTGGAGAGAGAGGCCAGCTCCTACTTGAACCCGGCAGGCACTGCCGGAAGCCCTGGGCTCCGGGCTGATGAATTGTGCCTTTCATCACAGACGCTGAGTGAGAGGCGTGCTCACTTGCGGGCGCCAGAGACAGCGGGCAAGCCGCGGGTGCTGACGCATTCCCGGGTCAACCCCTACAGCTGGGAGCTGTCAAAAATGGGTCTGGCTGTTCCCCAGCTTCTGAGGAAGCAAGTGTGCGTGACTGAGCTGGCTCCTCTGGGGACTCCGTAGCTTCTCAAGAGCCCCAGAATAGCAAGTGACATTGAGTCAGCACAGCTGGGTCCCACGGGACAGTGCCATCACAGCCCGGAGAATTGGTCCCTGTGACTGAGTCTGTTCAAAAAGAAAGCAGGGAGCGGGGAAAGAGCTTGAAGACTGGGTGGCTAAGTGGTGCCCTGGTCCCCTAGCGGGTGCCCTGGTGTGTGTGGTTGTGATGTACACGCAGGCAAGGGTGTCTGCTCTGTGTGGGAGGGCCAGGGAGAGAAGGCATAAGACTATGTATGGTGCCCATCCGGGACAGGGTGTGGGCCCCTCTGTGGTCCATTTTTGGGACAGGTAACCTATGGCCAGGTGAGATTCCGCTTCGATGGTCCTAGGGTACGCCTTGCCATGACAACAGCCACCTGGCGGAGCCCTTAATTTCGCAGGCACCGGATTCCTGTCCACCGTTACAGCTAGCATTGCTCTGAGGCCAGCTGCCCAAGTGCACAGATGTGTGGCTCACCGGCGTGTGGGAAGCACGGCATTGTTGGGAGTCCCGGGGTACAGCGGCATGGCACGGTGACCGGCACGGCCGTGGTGGGCAGAGCCAGGTGAGGAGCGTGCGTGGGCTCTTCACCGTGGAGTTCTGTCAGCAGATGCAGGTGGACCGCCCTCGCCACGTGCGCGTGACGGGTAACCCTGCCGGTCTACGTAAATCACAGCGAACAGAGTCGTAAGACTCTAAGTAACGCTCACGTTACTTCCCTGAGCGGAGTGCTCCTGACACAGCCGTTTGCGTTGATTTGTCACTGTTCATCTATTCCTTCCCTGTACCACGCAGCCGCCTAATTGTGATTCGGTACCAAGAAAGCAATATCAAAGTAATTTTCCACAACATTAGTTACAATTTTCTTCTGATCCTTCAAGTGAAACAGCCCCATCCTGTTGGCTTCTCTGAGCATATAAACCTTGATTACATTTATCTGTTGGAAACCAGCGCTTACAAAGTGTGTGTGCCCGGTCTCGAGGTGAGGCGGGCGGCCCCGAGGGCCCCCCGACCAAGCCTTCCTCTCCGTGGGGGTTTCTGCCTGAAGGAGGCACGGCCAGAAGGCTGTCCTGTCATCTGGTTTCCGGCTGGGACACCAGGGGGATTAGAACACAGGGGACGTTCCACACCACGGGATAAACTTTGCTGGGACTAGGGGTGTGAGTTCTGAGGGTTCTGTAGTATCGAGGAGGCTGGCAGACCAGCGCTTAGGAGCCAGCTTGAGAAAGAGAATGGAGTTCTTCTGTGCTTCTGTTCCCGGGGTCTGACACGGATTGGGTCTCACTGGGGCAGTTTCTAGGTGTCGGAAGCACATTGTCCTAGGTTGTTCTCTGTTGCTGTGACGAACACCACAGGGAAACAAAACAACAACATACAGCACAGGGGAGGAAAGGTTTTATTTCGTGGTACAACTCCCAGGTCACAATCCAGCTTTGAGGGAAGTTGAGCAGGAATTCAAGGCAGGAACCATGGAGGAATGCTGCTTGCTGGTGCTTTCTCCTTGTCTTTGGCTCACTTTAGCTAGCTTTCTTAGATAGCCCAGACTCAGCAGCCTAGGGATGGTGCTGCCCATGGTGGGCTGGGCCTTCCTACATCAATTAGCATTTAAGAAAATGCCTTATAGACAATAGCCACAGGCGAATCTAACAGTTGAAATTCTTCAGTGAAGGTTCCTCTTGTCAGATGACTCTAGGTTTTGTCGAGTTGGTAGATATGGTCAGCTATGACACATCCGAACCTCTTCTGGGCCAGCTAGCACACCTCCACCGGACTAGTGCATTAAAAACAGAATCTTACAGATTTACCAGCTTTTGTAAGGTGGGCCATGTTTTCCTTTTTAAAGGATATTGTATTTTAAGTTATCCCTTTTGAAACAGATCCAGATACCTGACAGACAGAAACAACTGTTATGGCCCCTTGTTTGAGTCCATCATGGGTGGGGTGGGGAGAGGCATTGCAGCCAGAGCTTGAGGCAAGGACCCCTCATGTGCTGGCAGACAGGAAGCTGAGAGCACGGGCTAGAACCAGAGTTGGGTATACCCGCCAGAGTCCCCCTCCCTGTGACGTACTTCCTCTAGCTAGGCCAAACCTTCTAAAGCCGCCATGATCTTCAGGATGGACCATACGCGGGGGACACAGCTGAGCCTGTGGGTGACATTGTAGATTCAGACTATAAGACAGCAGGTGGCCGCTAGCTAACCTGCATTCTAAGATCAGATTTTCTTGTGTGCTGGAGAATTCCAACTACTAGTTATGATTATTTTCCAGTCTGCAAATTATCAGTCGTAAGGCCAGAGCTTCTGCTCCCCGTGTGCTCAGTTCTGTGTGGGTTCATTGCTGTTTGGCTTCCTTTACTTCTGTGACCATGTTTCAGAATGTAGTTCAGGCTGACCCCAAACTCACAATCCTCTGCTATAACCTCTCAAGGGCTTGCTGGGTTACCAAGCTAGGAAGAGTAACAATTTACGTTTTCAGTACTAGGGTCTGAGCTCAGAGCCTCAAGCATGTGCTTTACCGTTGAGCCACACAACCAGCCCAGAAGCTCACTTCTTGACCCCTGCTACAAGATCCACCCTTTCTCCTAACCAAAGACCAGAACTGGGGGTAACAGACTCTGGACTTTGTATTAGAGAGAATTAAGATTAGAAAGACAGAACCAATCCCAGGTGCCTGCCCCTCGGCACCCCGACCTGGCCAGGCCGGCCTCATCCCTCTCTCCGGTCCTCTGTCCCTCTGTCTGATTTTTGAAGTCACACCAGATATTGAACCAATTCACACATAAATGTTTCAACGTTTCTCAGTTCAAATGATAATAACTCTTGTTTTTAACATTACCTCCGACCACCTTATATTTCCCTAAAATCATCCGACAGCCAAGCAGCCAACACTTGAGAAGCCAAGGCTAGAGAATCCCAAGTTTGGGGTAAGCCTGGGTTGCGTAGCATGTCCCTGCATTAAAGGAAGGAAGAGGAGGAGGAGGATGTGGTGGAGGAGGAAGAGGAGGAGGAGAAGGAGGAGCAGGATGTGGTGGAGGAGGAAGAGGAGGAGGAGAAGGAGGAGCAGGATGTGGTGGAGGAGGAAGAGGAGGAGGAGAAGAAGGAGGATGTGAAGCAGGAGGTGGTGGAGGAGGAGGATGTGGTGGAGAAGGAGGAGGAGGAGGATGTGAAGGAGGATGTGGTGGAGGAGGAGGATGTGGTAGAGGAGGAAGAGGAGGAGGAGGATGTGGAGGAGGAGGAAGAGGAGGAGGAGAGAGGAGGATGTGGAGGAGGAGGAAGAGGAGGAGGAGGAGGATGTGAAGGAGGATGAGGTGGAGGAGGAGGAGGAGAAGGAGGAGGAAGAGGAGGAGGAGGATGTGGAGGAGGAGGATGTGGTGGAGGAGGAAGAGGAGGAGAAGGAGGAGGATGTGAAGGAGGAGGTGGTGGAGGAGGAGGATGTGGTAGAGGAGGAAGAGGAGGAGGAGGATGTGGAGGAGGAGGAAGAGGAGGAGGAGAAGGAGGAGGATGTGGAGGAGGAGGAAGAGGAGGAGGATGTGGTGGAGGAGGAGGGGGAGGAGAAAAATTGAAAGTCTTGTCAGTGTTGAAACTTAATTTTCTCATAATATACACACATGAATCTCCAGTGTGTATCCAATGTGCAGGTATGGCCACACACTACAGTTACCTGATGAATCCTTTAGATTCCTCTCCACATGGAAGTTTCTCTCTTCCCCCGTTTATTTCAGGATGTTGGGTCGTGGTTTTTAATCGATTGCTCCTGCCTGTCCTTTATTCTCTGTATTCTGCATACGATCAGGGCGATCTTGCAAAGCTCGCGCACACAGACTTGGTTGGGGCTCGCACGTGGTTCCGCGATCTCCCGTCAGGCAGCGCACGCCCTCCGGCTCTCTTGTGATGTCCATGAGCTGTCAGTAGTCACATCTCCAGCTGCCCCCTAATCAGGGGCCACGCCGAGGCCTCACCCTCATTTTGTCATTCCGTCTTCATTGCTCAGCTGGGATGGATTTCGTCTTAATGGGGCCGGGTGAGTTGTTGTCAGCAACCCATGAAGCTCAGGTGAATGTTGGATCGACGGGCTGATTGGTGTAATGAAAGATATGCTAGGCCCGGCAGTGCGGCTGCCATCCGGCAAGGGAGACTGAAGCAGAGGGAGTTCCAGGCTAACCTGGGCCGTAGAGTGAGTTCAAGACCAGCCTGAGGTACAGGGCAAGATCGTCTCTCAAGAAAAGAGAGAGAGAGGGAGAAAGAAAACTGACCTTATCATGCAGATTCTGTTGTGTGTGCTTTACACAAATCTTTTAAATGTTTTATCTCATTTGCATTTATTTATTTATTTGGGGGCGGGGGCACAGGACATGGGGTGCGTGTGGAGGTCTGAGGACACTTGCAGGAGTCGGTTCTCTTCCTTCACCACGTGGGTCCCGGGGATTGAACTCCGGTCCTCAACCTTGGCAGCAGGCACCCTACCCACTGAGCCATCTCGCCAGCCCAGGTTCCTTGTGGTTGGGCTTTTACAGAGTGGCTTTTCCTAATGTAGGCTCTCCCTGCAGGTCAGAGCCCTCCTCTGTTCTTTCCTAGAGTGGTGGATGTGAGGCACCTTAGTGACAGCCCTGCTCCTTCCTCGAGGACCTCTGGCGTGGATGCAGGGACAGCCACTGGTGGCATCTCTGTCTGTACGGTACCCCGGGGCAGTCATCATTGAGAACAAGAGCGTTTAGCATAAAAATCACCAATGACGACAGAGCGTTTACACAAAGTCTTGTGCTAAGCAAAGACTTCATCCTTTTTTGAGAATGGGTCTCCCTGTGTGGCCCAGCTGGTCTGGAGCTTGCTGTAGCCCAGGCTGGCCTTGAACTAGATCCTGCTGTGTCAGCCTCCAGGTGCTGGGAGTATAGGCATCCTCGACCACACCCCAGCACGGTTCCCGTTAGTGTCCGATGCTCACTAAGTGCAGTCGCAGAAATAGTGACTCAACGAACACCAGCCAGCGAGCACCTCCAGGCTCTCCCCCACGTGCCAGGCGCCATCTCACGTGTCGCACATGCCTTCGACCCTGTAGGAGTCCCCGTGAGTTACTTACTGTTACACCATTTGACGCTGAGACCAAGGAGGTCAGGAAGAAGAAGAGCCACACCCAAGGGCACGCAGTTTCCAGGATTCAGAGCTGGCCATGCCTTTAAGCATGCCCCCCCATCCCCCCACACGCAGCACACGAGGCCACTGGCATCACTGAGACCCATGGCACAGCCCACTGTTGGTAAAAATCTGTAGGCCAGAGAGAATACGGCGTGTGAGGAGCTCTGAGGGTCTTAGAGACTGGAATGTCGCCTATGGCTGAAGAATCAGCCAGGCCTGGGGCTGGGGACTGGGGGTGGAGTGGGCTGGAGGAGCCAGCCTTTGCCCCTGGGGATTCTGGGCTCAGAGTGGGATGTCCAGGGCTGAAGAGAGGGCTCAGCGGTTAAGAGTGCTTACTGCTCTTGCGGAGGACCCGAGTTCAATTCCCAGTACCCAGTAATTGTAAGGCTGCTTACAGTTCCCTGAAATGCCTGCTCCAGGGGATCCAACACTCTTCCAGCCCTTGAGGATACCTCCGTGCCTGTATGCACACACACATATATTCACATAAGTAAAAGGAAGTCTTTTATAAAAGAAAGCTCATTCTAGTGGCTGCACAGAGTAGGGAGCTTGAGGTAACAAGAAGCTGGAGACAGCGGGTACAGCGGCTGAGGCCACAGGGCGGGTTGGTTATTTGTATTGGTTATTTCTGCATCTCTGCTGCAAAACGCCTGACAGACGCAAGTTACGGGCGTGTCAAACCCTTATTGACGGACAAGCGCTAGAATGCTCTGTCTGCAGCAGAGGGAGGTGAGGTAGTGACTCTTCGCCTCACAGCAGACCAGGAGTAAGGCAGAAGCATGCATTTCCTTCGGAAGTCTGCCCCCAGGGACCTGCATCAGCACCGGACCCTCCTAAGAGCCTCACAGCCTTCAAAACAGTTCCGCTAACTGGAAATGGTGTGTTCAAAGAATGGGTCTATGGAGGACTTCAGGTTCAGACTGTAGCAGACACCAAGGGGTTGTGTGTGTGCAGAGTGGGTGACCCGGTGGGTGGGAGGGTGAGGAGGATGGGGAGCTGTGGTGGGTACAGATGGAGGGTACCACTTTCCAGGGTATCTCTGACAGGGAAGGGCAGGGGCCAGAGTCCGGGCAGCGTGTGGGGAGGTAATCTGTAACATCCCTCACAAGGGGCTCCGGGCCCGTAGAGCGTGGGAAGGTTCCTCCTGCCTCTGTCTCCTCTTCACCACTCAAGGTTGGGGTCCCAGGGCCAGAGAGGGTGGCCAGGTCTGTTGGGGAGCTCTGCTCTGGAAGAGGAGATGATGTGTCTGCAGACACATCTGTACTGGACGCTGCCCGTGTTCCTTGTTGCTGATGCCAACAAGGCTGGTGCCAAGGTTGGAATCAGACTTCCACCTGTCCGGGACAGAATCACCATGCCTGCTCTGCTGGGCTTGCCAGCTGGGGAAAGAGACCTGTGTGGGGACCCCACGGGGTGCAGCCATTCTGAGGTGGGCGAGGGATACAAGGAGGCAAAGGTTAGCGGAAGAAGACTGAGCGGGCTCTGCTTCCAGGAGCACACACTCAGTAGACCAAGGACAGAGGCTTGAGTCTTTCCCTAGCGGGAGCCCTAGGACATTATGGGAGAAACACAGCCCTGTCACAGAGGGTCACCTGGGCGGCACTCAGAGGACAAATTGGCCGTGAGCCTTGGGCCTTCAGAAGGTGGAGGAGTCAAGAGGATCCCGGAGTCGGCCTGCTGGGGACCTAGAGTCTTCAGCAGCCAAGTGGTCTGACCCCGGGTGTGGGCACTCGGTGGAGTGGGAGTCTTTCTCCAGGGCACATGCGGCTGACCATCTTACTCAATATTTCTCAGCCCCAAATCTACAGGACTGACATCCCAGTGTCCGTAGGTCTGACCGACTCTGGGGCTCCTCTGTTGTCCTTCTGAGAACACGGGTGGCCCTCGCTTTGGGTCCCACATTACCAGGGGTGTGTGGCCCTGTTGTAGGATGCTCAGGGCCACTCTGCACCATCAGGTTCATCTGGTGTCTGTAGAGACTACCCCGTCTAGTTGCGCCCCTGAGAGCTCCAAATCCACAGAGCCCCGCGTGAGCCGCCATGGTAACAGCCCGAAACTCTCAGCCAGTCCATTGAAGTGCAGTGACCATCCACCCGTGCCCCTAGCACTGAACCCTGCCCTCTCGGATCTGGAAACCCACACTCTGCCCAGGACTGGGGAACCAGCCGCCCCCCCCCCCCCCGTTTCCATGGAGGTGGCTGCTTTCCCCAAACAGGTGGATTTTACTGGAATCCTCTGGAGTCTGTTCCCCGAAGCCGCTTTCTAACTGCATTGTGGAACATCGTATATATTTTCTCTAAACCTTGTGAGGCTGACACATCCTTGTTGTGACTGTGAACATCAGAAGTGACATGTAATTGCAGCGATCCATCCTGTTAAGTAGCTGGCAATATATCATCGCAAAATCAGCCAGGCTGGGACTCTCAGATCCCAGTGTCTAAAAACAATAGACCCGTGCCATCTTCAAACTTGCCGAGCACCGCCCACAGCTTGCCCGCCCTTGTCTCACCTTTCCGGGACCTCGGAGACAGTTTCACTCCGGGGAAACCCACACACTTCGTTTTCGGCTCTCTGGGGACATCCCACGCTGCTTCATATAACACAGCGAGGTTCTCCCAGCCAGGGCTGTGGGCGGGAATGCGGGGCCAGCTGCTCCTCTAAGCTTGTGGGGTCTCTCCCTTCCTGACCCTCAGACCCAAGGAGTCCATGTGTAGGTTCTCCCTGGGCTGGCTCAGTCCTCGCCGTCCAGCAGAAGGAAGGATGGAAGACTCGTTGCACGCAACCGGTGGCATGCACTTGGGGGACACCGGAGACACCGGATGGCCCTTCAGATAAGGCAGGCTCATCTCACCTCGTGTTCGATGCTAATTTAGACCGGGTGTGAAAGGCAACCCCTCCTGCTGGGCAGAGGCCAAAATGAAGGAGGAATGGATAGAGTCCTTGTAGTAATCAGTCAACAGGCGCTAGGAAGAGACGGTCAGCAGGCCTCCAAGCCTCGTGAGCTTGGGGGCTTGGGTGGTGTTGGCGTTGGAGCCTGTGATAGTCTTTTGTTGCTGTGAGAAACATGCCTGAGGGAAACAAGGGGCAAAGATTTATGTGAGCAAGTTTTTGGAGATTTTTAACCCATCGTGGTGGGAAGGGTGTGTCAGAGCGGCTTACCTCAGAAGAGGCTGAGAAGGAGAGAGAGCCTGGAGTAGCCGGCCCTCCCTCCTCTTACATACCGGGTCTCCTGCCTATCCGGCGGTACTTCCCACCTACGGGGCTGGCATTCCCTCCTTCATTGGTTCTGGAACATCCTCCAGATGCAGGCAGAAATTTGCTTCCTAGTCCAATCGACCTGTCAATCAAAATTAACCATCAGGGGCTCAGTTCCCAGAGTCCACATAGCAGGTCACAGCTGCTGGCCTTTGGGACTACCTGGGCACACATGGTACAGACAAACTCACACAGGTACACACACTTTACATATATTAGCCTAACTGTCGTAGCTGGGCCTGGTAGCACAGGCCTAGAATCCTAACTGCTAGAAATGCCAAAGCAGGCAAATTGCAAGGCCTGGGCTAGGATGAGTTCAAGGCCATCTTGGACAATTTAATGAGATGTTGGCTCAAAATCAAAGGTAACAAAGAGTCCTGGGCTTCACAAAGGCATGAAGCTCTAGGTTAGATCTTCAGTACTCAGGGGCAAATCTTTTTTTTTTTTTTTTTTAACTAACCTGGGTTGCAGCGATGGCTCCGTGGTTAAGAGAGCTCGCTGCTCTAGTAGAGGAGCTGAGTTCAGGTCCCAGCACCCAGGTCAGGTAGCTCACAACCACCTGTAACTCCAGCTCCGGGGGAATCTGACGCCCTCTTCTGGCCTCCATGGGCACTGCATCCACATCCGAAGACACATACACACGTAAATAAAAATTACTTAAAAAAGCAATTAGCCATTACAGCCCAACTGTATATTTGTGGGAATCCTAGAGGATCTCCAATCTCCCACTCTCAGGGAGACCCTGACTTTGGGGGACCCACTCTGTGTCTACAGCTAGAGTTGTTCCGTCCTGAACTCTCTCCCTTGAGCCTGGACCATTCCTGTAACAGCCCTGGACGGTGGCTTCCCAATATCTCCTTCCTCCACGGGATCCCCATTTCCCGGGTCTGAACCCTCCGTGGAGGGGACGTTTGAGACATCCTGCAGAGGAGACCCTGGGGTCTCCAGCCGGAGACTTGCTTTCCTTTACTTAGTGCACTGAAATATGCTAAATGAAAAATAATGAGCATGTAGGAACTAATACCAGGAATCACCTAATTAAATTAGGAAACAGACACCATATTACTGTAATCTGAAAATTGATATTAATAGAAAATGGTCCCAGCATTGTTATGCTTAAGGTTCCTAGGGGCGGGGAAATTAGAAGAGAAAACAGAACGGAAAAGCGAGACAATCATGGCTGGTGGAAGCGTGACTTCTGTTTTCAGGAGTTACAGTAAAACCAGGGTCTTCGTGTGGGTCTGATGAATTAATGGGCAGAATTGGCACTGAAAACCCACATAGCTGTACACACGCGCAGGGTGGTCATTTGTAAAACAAGACGATGTAATTAAGCCTCAGGGGTGTGGCCGTCTTTTTTGGGGGTGCCAGGCACTGTCGCGGGTGCTTTTACTCTATCTGCCTTCACCCTATGAGGTCATTAACCTCCGTTTAGCTTAAAGTAGTTGCTTAACGTATGGAAGTAGACATCAAGCTTGGATTCGAACTCAGATCTGGGCATGGCCCATCCCGTCTTCGCCTGTTACCTTAATATCAGGGTCTCCAGGTCTTTTAATTTTTGACGCTAGTCTCCTGGTTATTTTCCAGAGGACCTTTCTTGACTGCACCCTACGGATACTGGCAGTACCCCAGCTTCCCGTTTGCAGGCCCCAAGGCTCCTCCACTGTTTTGATTAATGAGACCCATGGCAAAGACACCTTCTGAAATTACATTCCTGCTAGAACTCCGGGTCCCCATTGTGTGTGGGCCTGGGCACGGGCCCATCGGAGCTGGTGGTTCTGATGCCTGCCCTGTCCCCAGGTGGCCTGGTTTTAGATTCTGCCTCTCACAGCAGCCCATTGTCCCCACCCATGTGGGGATGAATCAGACTGTTCTCATGTGACACGAGTCACATGTCCAGTGAGGGTTCTTAGGTGTGGGGTGGCCTCTTTCCCACTCTGCCTGGGCCAGAATGAACTGGAAAGTTGCGGGAGGAGACAGAGGCAAGGGTTGTGTGTAAGATGCCCCTACATGACATCTGGTAGGTCGCCATATTTACACCAGGCCTGGTGAGGAGCCCCATGAAGACAGAAGGCGGGTGAATGTGCTGTCTCGCCACCTGGGCCCCATCCCCCCCTCCCGTCCCTACCCCGCCCCCCGCCCCCCGCCCCCGCCCGTTCTCACTCACCCAGTGACCTTCATGAACGTCACCTGGCAACTGAGACTCCGATCTCAAAGTGACAGGAGGCTCCAAGAGAGGCGAAGGGACTGCCCCCTGTCTGTCTGTCTTCCCTGTCCCTCGACTCACCTGTCCTCAATTCTCAGGTCAAAGGACATGAGGCCTTTGGACACACAGCAAACAGGACAAGGCCCCCATTTCTAGCGGAGATGGTCCGGTGGGGTGTGGCAGCCCCAGCAGCCCTTGTGTTCTTAGCCCCAGTTCTCAACGCAAGCGGCACTGCCTGGTTTCGAGCCCACCGAGCCTCCAAAGACAAGGTTATGGTAATCATCGTGAATCAAGGGTAAGGCCACCGCGGTAGTTCTGGCAACGGAAGCACTAGCAGGCAGAGGCTGGAGGCTGAGGCGCATCCAACACGGGGAGGGCCTGGGTGTGGGGTTAGGCCATGCACGGTGAGGCCAGGTGCCTGTGTGAGGGTACACCGGCCTCAGACATTCCTGCGAACCCGTGCTTGTGCCTTAGAGTCAGTGCAGATCTGTCTCCTCCTGATACCATTTGCAGAGCCCCTCGGGCCTCTAGGAAGATCTCGTTGAAATCCAAAGCTCACCATTACACACCTGTGATGTTTTTATTAGAAGGCTTACTTCCTGGGATGCGGGGCTCTGCTGTTTTAACTCAAATCACTGTGGAGCTTGTGGAAGGCTCTCATTTAAAAGTTTTATTTATATGGGCAAATAGTGGGGCTTGCTTGCACCCATTCTGTGGCTCTCGCCAGTGGCATCCCAGGATGCTCTAAGCAGCCACTGGCGCTGATAGAGGGGAGCCAGGACCCCTGGGGTCTCCCCATTCTCAGTATAGGTCTCAGATGGAAGTTGGGCTGCCCTTCCTCCTGCTCTCAGGCCTGGTTGAGGAATTTTCCAGTAGCCCTCACAGGCCTGAAGCCCACTGGCGGAGTGGTCTGGCCTTGCCCCCAAGGCCGGAGAGTCCAGTTCCTGGCCAGTATGTCTCTCTCTGGATGCGTTATTTTTCCCTCTTCTTCCTCCTCTCCCCTCCCTCCCCCTCTGCCTCTCCTTTTCCCTCCACCTTCTCTCTTTCTTTTCTTCTTTGAGACAAAGTTTCACCATGTAGCCCAGGCTATCCTGCAACTCACTATGTATCCTAGAAAGGCCTCCAACTTGGCACCGTGCTGCCTCAGCTGCCCAAGTGCTGGAATTGCAGGTATGTGCCACTATACCTGGACCTTAACGTTTTTTTTTTTTTTTTTTTTTTTAAAGAAGCTAAAACTGTAACATATTTGCCTGGATTCCCAAGATCTCGACCATAGGTCTGACTCAGGAAGTTCTGCAGAGACACACGGACCCTTGCACTTGGCACCTGCTGTTGACTGCTGGGGACCATGGCCCAGACAAGCCTTTGTGCTGAGCTGACCTCTCTCATCCCGCTAGACTAAATAACTGCTCTTCCTTATGCCTCTGAGAGGACAAGAGAGATCGGGCGCCTGGAAAGAGTGGGCTCTCCAAGGGATGGCTGGGGTATATTGGTCAGCGGTAGAGCACCTGCCTAGAGTCAGGGAGTAGAGGTGTGGTGAGGAGGTAGGCCACTTGCCTAGGATCTGCCAATGAAGGCCAGAGAGAACGGCTCAGTGGTACAGTGCATGCCTAGAATCCCCCAGTAAGGAGCTCGGTGGTGAGACTCAGTGGTAGAGCCCCTGCAAAGGATCTACCAGTGAGAGACTGGGGGCGTGGCTCGTCAGTAGAATACTTTCCTGAAATCCATCAGTGAAGGAGACTGTGGGTATGGCTTGGCAGTAAGTTTCCTACTTGGTATGTACAAGGCTCTGATTCAAGCTCCAGGGTGACCCCCAAACTAGTGTGTCCCTCTGAGACAGCTGCATCCGCTGAGGCAAGTATACCTAACAAGGACCCCCTGGAAGGAGCCAAGCCCTGTCCAATAGGATTCTCCCATGATGCTTCCCTGTCAATAACATCACCAGGGCTGTGAGTGGAACCAGAGAGTCCTAATGGCTGTGAGGGATTGAGAACAAGGTGTGTGCAATGATGGTGGAGCACGTGCTGAGTGCCTTCTGTATACCATGTATATACCATGTATATACATGGTTTAGGCTACATGCATATATGTCAAGTACTTTATGTTAACAACTCCACCTTCTGTTGTCCCCACCTGGTAGTTTCTTTCCCCATCCCATGGTTTAGACATTGAGCCCCTGCCTAGAATCCCCCAGTGAGGGGCTGGGGTGTGGCTCAGTGGTAGAGCACCTGCCTAGGATCCCCCAGTGAGGGGCTGGGGGCGTGGCTCAGTGGTAGAGCCGCTGCCTAGAATCCCCCAGTGAGGGGCTGGGGGCGTGGCTCAGTGGTAGAACCCCTGCCTAGAATCCCCCAGTGAGGGGCTGGGGGCATGGCTCAGTGGTAGAGCCCCTGCCTAGAATCCCCCAGTGAGGGGCTGGGGTGTGGCTCAGTGGTAGAGCCCCTGCCTAGAATCCTCCAGTGAGGGGCTGGGGTGTGGCTCAGTGGTAGAGCCCCTGCCTAGAATCCCCCAGTGAGGGGCTGGGGTGTGGCTCAGTGGTAGAGCCCCTGCCTAGAATCCCCCAGTGATGGGCTGGGGTGTGGCTCAGTGGTAGAGCACCTGCCTGAAATATGCAGAGCCCTGGACTCTATCCCCAACTCCCACCTCCCCCACTTTAAGCGTTTAGATTGTATATGTGAACAAAAACATGTAGTCTTTTCTTTTCTGGGCCTGGATTTTTTTCACATAACATACTGTCTCCACTTCCTTTCATTGGCTTGCACATGACATAATTTCGTTCTCCTTATTGGCAGGATGCTACATATATACTTATGAAATTAACATATCCATGTATATAAAACATTTCTTATCTGTTCGTGGACAAGTAGACTGATTCCGTACCTGGCTCCCTATGGAAGGTGCTGCGCTGACACACACTGAAAAGTTTGCTCAGCTCTGGTGGAGTTGTCCGTGAATACGGTGAGAGGAATCTGCCTCTCCCCGAGCAGACATTTCAGCAATGTCCCTAGAGTAGGAACAGGCATTGACTCTTCCTTCTACAAGTTAGGACCCTTGACGGTGCCCTGTGTAACCCTAACCCCATTGAGAAGGGACAGAGGAGAGGGAGAGTCTCAGCATAGTGTGCCTACACCCATGAGGTCTGTTTTCTGTTGCTGTAACAAATACCCAAGACCAGAGAGCTTACAAAGAGAAAAAAAATTAAAGATCACTGTTCTGGAGGCTGGGACGTCCAAGAGCATGGCCCTGGGCCTGGTCGGGGCCTTCTTGCATGTCAGAGAATGACAAGACAGAGCAAGCATGCAGCAGCCCTGAATCTTACAAACCCGTTGGTGCTGCTATGGAGTCCCCAACCGTGTGACCCCACACTAATCACATTCCCCAAAGTGCCACCTCTTCATAAGATAGACATTTCCATTTCCAACATTAGGGAACAGGTTCATAATGAAGCAGTTCCTATCAGGTCAGCCTCTCAGGCCCCTCACTGGGGGATTCTAGGCAGGGGTTCTACCACTGAGCCACACCCCAACCCCTCACTGGGGGATTCTAGGCAGGGGCTCTACCACTGAGCCACACCTCCAGCCCCTCACTGGGGGATTCTAGGCAGGGGCTCTACCACTGAGCCACGCCCCCAGCCCCTCACTGGGGGATTCTAGGCAGGGGTTCTACCACTGAGCCACACCTCCAGCCCCTCACTGGGGGATTCTAGGCAGGGGCTCTACCACTAAGCCACACCTCCAGCCCCTCACTGGGGGATTCTAGGCAGGGGCTCTACCACTGAGCCACGCCCCCAGCCCCTCACTGGGGGATTCTAGGCAGGGGCTCTACCACTGAGCCACGCCCCAGCCCCTCACTGGGGGATCCTAGGCAGGTGCTCTACCACTGAGCCACACCCCAGCCCCTCACTGGGGGATTCTAGGCAGGGGCTCTACCACTGAGCCACACCGCAGCCCCTCACTGGGGGATTCTAGGCAGGGGCTCTACCACTGAGCCACACCCCCAGCCCCTCACTGGGGGATTCTAGGCAGGGGCTCTACCACTGAGCCACGCCCCCAGCCCCTCACTGGGGGATTCTAGGCAGGGGCTCTACCACTGAGCCACGCCCCCAGCCCCTCACTGGGGGATTCTAGGCAGCGGCTCTACCACTGAGCCACACCCCCAGCCCCTCACTGGGTGATTCTAGGCAGGGACTCCACCACCGAGCCATGCTGTATTCAGGTATATATCATTTGGGGTTGGTTCCAGCACCTCGCTCCCTGGATATTCAAGCTCTGTAGTATATAAAATGATGCGACATTTGCATCTATAACCTAATGTATATGCAATCTACATTTTTTTTATCAAGTCTAGCTTATTTACAATACATAACACAATGTAAACGCTATGTAAATAGTCATTTATACTGAATTGTTTAGGGAATAATTGACAAGAAAAAGTTGTACGTGTTCAGCACAAATGCAATTTCCCCTCAAATATTTTCAGTCTACGGTTGGTTGAATCAGAGATTGCGGAACGCACGGCTATTGAGAGCAAACTGTGTAATTTACATACCATAAAACTCACCTCTTTTACATGCACAGTTCAGTGAATTTTAGTAAATTTACAGAGCTGTGCAACCATTATCACAATCCAATTTTAGGATATCTCCATAGCTCTCCCCAGATCCCTTGTGCCCATTCCGAGTCACTACCCACCGCCCCACCTCATTTCCACCCCCAGCCCCAAGTACCCACAAGTCCACAGTCATCTTCTGTAGGTGACCAGTGTGCTCATGCACCGTGTGGCCATTTCCACCTGGCCTCTTTCTCTTTTGCGTGTTCTTTTAAAAGAAAGATTTGTTCTTACTAGTCTCTCCTCCCTGCCTCTCTCCCTCTGCTCTGTGTGTGTGTGTATGTGTGTGTGTGTGTGGCACGTGCGTGGGTCCAAGTGCTCACAGGGCCAGAAGAGGCCATCCAAGCTTCTGGAGCTTGAGTTACAAGCAGCTGTGAGCCGCCCAGTGTGGGTGCTGGGAACTGAACCTGGGTCCTTGGAAGAGCAGTACGAACTCTTAACCACTGAGCCATCTCTCCAGCCCCTAGCATCGTGTTCTCTGTGTGTTTGTTTGCTGGCTCGCTTGCTTGCAGTTTCGGTCATTGAACTGGGATCTCCTGTGTGTTCTGCCACTGCGTTGCCACTGGGCGAGGTCCCTCAAAACCCAACTCTTCACAACGCGTATCAGCGCTGGCTTAGTTGTGGTTTCTGTTGCTCTGACGAAACACCATGACCAAAAGCAAGTTCATACTCTCATCAGGGAGGGCAGTTGGGGCAGGAACTCAAGGCAAAAATCTGGAGGCAGGAGCTGATGCAGGAGCGAGCCCTGGAGGCGTGCTTCTTATTGGCTTGTTAAGTCTGATTTCTTACAGAACCCAGGACCACATGGGTTCATACAGAGCCCAGGGTTGGCACTGCCCACAATGGGCTGGATCTTCTCGTACCAATCGTTAATCAGGAGAATGCACCACAGGCTTGCCTACAGGAAGAGGCTCTCTCTTCCCAGACGACTCCAGCTGCCGTCAAGTTGACATGAATCTAACCAGGATAAGCACTCTGTTTCTTTGAATGGTGATTAATATTGCATTATACAGCATTTTGGCTCGCTGGCTTCCCCACAGGTCGATGACTGTTTAGGCCGTTCCTGCCCTTTTGTCTATTATGTGTAGTGCTGTCGTGTACATTTCCGTGCACGCCCTCTTGTGAACATGTGTTTTCATTTTTTGGGGGGCAGTGCTTCAGACTGGAATCACTAGGTATAGTAAATGTATGCTGACTTTCAAAGAAATCTCCAACCAGGCTCAAATGGCCTCATCTACCGGTGACGGACTCGCCTCACTGTCTCCACGTTCTCTTCAGCACTTGTTATTATCCGCCTTTTTAATTGCAGCCATGCTAATCCGTAAGGAGACCCATTTCGCTTCTTAATTTGCGCTTCCGTAATGACGCGTGATACTGGGCAAATTTGCTTGTGTTCATTGCCATCCAAGCATCTCCTTTAGCAGAATATCCATCAGTCTCACGCCCATGCGAGAAATGGATTGTCTTTTCATTGAGTGGTAGCTCTTTATTTCCCCAGACCTGTATTATTAGGCCTCAGAATGGCCTCCCATCCGCAGCTCCCCCTTTTAATTCCGCAGCCACGCCGCTTGAAATCCAAATTTTCTATATTTGAAGAGATGCCATTCCTTGGCAGTTCATGTTTTTGGTGTTGTGTCTACAACATCTTTACTGAGCCTAAAGTCAAAGATACTCATTCATATTTCCTTCCAAAAGTTTTGAAGTTTTGTCCATCCTCGATATCTGCTCCGAGTTATTTCTGCGTATGTGTGAACAAATGGCCTGACTTCATCTGTTCCCTTTTAAAGCACATCTATTTATTTATGTAGCGTGTGTGTGTGCGTGTGTACATGTGCACGCACATGCCACAACACATGTGTAGAGGTCAGAGAACAATTTACAGGAGTCAGTTCTCTTCTTCCAACCGTATGGGTTCCGGGCATCAAACTCAGGCCATCGGACTTGGCAGCAAGCTCCTTTACACAGTGAGCCATCTTACACCCCAGTCTTCTTCGTTTTGAGTGTAGGTGTCCTATCATCTGCCCCCTTCTTCCTCCAGAAATCTGATTTGAGCTGTGGTTCCTTTTTCTTCCTTTACTTCCTCTCTAGGTGACTTTTCTAGGAAACTGGCCCTAGACTTAGCCATCCATCATCCTCCTACCCTTCAATCAACCAGCCATCTATCCATCATCTACCTATCACCCATGCATGCATGCACCCACCCTTCCTTCCACTGTGCATGCATCCACTCCTCCCTCCCTCCACTGCGCATGCACCCACCCCTCCCTCCCTCCACTGTGCATGCACCCACCCATCCCTCCCTCCACTGTGCATGCACCCATCCATCCATCCCTCCCTCCATTGTGCATGCACCCATCCATCCATCTCTCCCTCCACTGTGCATGCACCCACCCATCCCTCCCTCCACTGTGCATGCTCCCACCTATCCCTCCCTCCACTGTGCATGCACCCATCCACCCATCCCTCCCTCCACTGTGCATGCACCCACCTATACCTCCCTCCACTGTGCATGTACCCATCCTCCCTCCACTGTGCATGCACCCGTCTATCCCTCCACTGTGCATCACCCATCCCTCTCCCTCCCTCCACTGTGCATGCACCCATCCATTCCTCCCTCCACTGCGCATGCACCCATCCATCCCTCCCTCCACTGTGCATGCACCCACCCATCCCTCCCTCCACTGCGCATGCACCTACCCCTCCCTCCCTCCACTGCGCATGCACCCATCCTCCCTCCACTGTGCATGCACCCGTCTATCCCTCCACTGTGCATCACCCATCCCTCTCCCTCCCTCCACTGTGCATGCACCCATCCATTCCTCCCTCCACTGTGCATGCACCCATCCATCCCTCCCTCCACTGTGCATGCACCCACCCATCCCTCCCTCCACTGCGCATGCACCCACCCCTCCCTCCCTCCACTGCGCATGCACCCATCCTCCCTCCACTGTGCATGCACCCGTCTGTCCCTCCACTGTGCATCACCCATCCCTCTCCCTCCCTCCACTGTGCATGCACCCATCCATCCCTCCCTCCACTGTGCATGCCCCCACCCATCCCTCCCTCCACTGTGCATGCACCCATCCATCTCTCCTTCCACTGTGCATATACCCACCCCTTCCTCCCTCCACTGCGCATGCACCCATCCTCCCTCCACTGTAATGCACCCGTCCATCATGTTCTCCCTGTTACCCTCTGAGCTGTGCCCCTCCTGGACAGTGAAGAGCTCCATCCCTGCCTATGAAAAACTCATTCTCGCACCTCCCCTCCCCAGCCTGAGGCTGCTGTTGGATCAAGGCCATGCATTGTGATGTGCCAGGTGCTCCTAAGGCACTCCCCGGCTCTGGTGTTCCCTGCCTCAGCCTGCTGTCTCCAGCTGGAGTTGGGAACCCCGTGTGGGTAAGATGGGGCTCCTGGAGAGGCTGCAGCAGTTTCTCCCAGAGATCAGGAAGAATCCAGTGTCTCACAGGCCAGCTTTTGAAATGATAGGATCAGGCCTCGAGGGAGGGTTGATGGACTATAATTTAGCAAATAGAAGACAAGACTTCCCCGGGACTGTCAGCTCTGCATTCTAGCATGCTTCCGGTTGCCTTGGCAACTCAACAGGTTAAACTTCTTCTCAGGGCATCAGTGACTGCTCAGGCAGAAGGTGATGGGACTCATGAAGTGTGCAGATCGTCAGCAGGCAGGCAGCACCCCTCAGGGTGACCTTCCTTTGCTTCCCTGCGGGTTTAGCCGGCTCTGCCTCACCACCCACCAGTTAGGCATCTACCCGTCACCCCGTCAACCCGCCACCCATCGGTACATCATCCATCCATTAACTCCCAGACCCGCCGCCCACCCATCCACCCGTCCACCCATCCCTCATCCATCTGTCCATCTTCTCATCCGCCCATCCAAGCCCCTTAGCCAGGAGATCGTCACTGAGCCCCTGTGGTGCACCTGGTCTCCTTCTAGCCTCTTTAGAAAGTGTGTAAGTTCCCAGCCCCACAGATGGGCTGGGAATCCTCCCGTGGGTCCAGAGGCACCTAGGCGAACTTGGGACCCAGCAATAGAGACCTGACCTGGCACGTGGTGGACCCATTATCATCTTAACATACAAATGTTTATCATTGTGTGGACCTTTTCTCTGCAGACCCTTCTTTTCTAAGGTTTATCTTTGTTATCTTAAAGCGTGCGTCTGGGTGGAGATGTGTGCGCGCGAGTGTGCGCGCCTGCCGAGACCAGAGGTATCAAATCCCCAGGGGTTGGAGCCCCAGGCGATTGCAAACTGCCTCGTGTGGCTGCTGGGAAGCTGCCCAGCCCTGTCACCAGCCCCAAGGCTTTCCATACCACCGCCACTGACATGAACAGATACGCTCCATACATTACCCTTCGTTTTCCGTCCTCGCGCCCTGCACGGTGGAGCTCTTTCTAATCAGCATATGGAGGCTGTTACTTCTTTCTGCATGTGTGTGGTGTTTATTGTCAATATACCATTTCGTTTTCTTTGGCCCTAAGGCAGTCTCAGTTTATAGCCCAGGCTGGCTTTGAACCTGAAATCTTCCAGCTTCTGCCTCTTCAATGATTTACACTTAAGACATTTTGTATTTTTTTGTTTGTTTGTTTTTGCTACTACATGAATTATTTCTGTTTCCTGTGAGTCATCTTGTTCTGTTTGCTTCTTTTGATTCCTCTTATGGTGGAGGCTTTCCAGATACTTGGTGGCCCTTAATGATGCTTTCATAGTCTGATGACATGGGGGGAAGGAGGTCCTTAATTCAGGATGTGGCTGTAAGGAGCCTGCCATCTTGCTGGAGAGTCCCAAGAAAGGGTGTATTAGTTAGCTACAGCTACCGTAACAAAAGAACCACGGAGTGGATGGTTTAAACAGCAGCCCTGGATTCTAGGCGTGCAGGATCAAGGCGCTAGCTGGGCTGTTTTCTTCTGAGGTCTCTCTCTTTGGCTTGTAGGTACCACCTTCTTCCTCCCTCTCTCCCTCTCCCTCTCTCCCTCTCTTTCTCCCTCCCTTTTTCTTTCCTGTGTCTCTCTGTCTGTCTGTCTAACTGTAGGTATGTGTACTTGAGTGCAGGTGTCCCCAGGGGTGTCAGAGCGGGAGCTATGTATGGTTGTGAGCCACCAACGTGGGTGCCGGAATCAGACTCAGGTCCTCTGGTAGGGTAATGCATGCGCTTAACCGCTGAGCCGCCCCAGCTCCAACCAGCGTCTTTCCCCAGTCTTGACTGTGTCTACACCCTGTCTCTCTCTTCTCAGAAGACATCAGCCATATGGACCCCACTCATGACTCCGCCTTAACTCATCTTTTGAAAGGCCGTACCTTCAAATACAGTTGTAGTGTAAAGTCGGGGTGTTAGGACTAACGCACAGTGAGTTAAGGGGGGAAACTGCCCGGAGTTCCAAGCCCAGCTTTCTCTAGCCATCTGCCTATCCTGCTACTTCCAATCAGGCTCTCTGTGTGCCGTGGGCTTGTTTGCGCTTCGGCACGCACCGCTGCTGGCCCCTTCACCCGCGGAAGCCGTTGTCACCCTTGATCCTCTTTCCGCCTCCCAGAAATGTGTCAAAATCTGTCATCTGCCGCTGCCCCCACCAGTGCTGTTTGTCCCCGTGGCTGCTGTCTGTTTTATTCTTCGCTGCCGTTACACTGCGATCTTAGAGGGAAGCTGAGATAAATGTGTATGCTCGGTCCTCTGTGTTTACCCAGAAGCCTTCTCGAGAAGACGTAGAAGCTGCAGGCTGCAGAGGAGGGCGAGAAAGCCACCCCAGCCAGGCCAGCCTCCAGCTCTAAGTGAGGAGAGCGGGAGCTGTGGCCAGGGCCTGGCACCTCTGCTCCCCAGGTGCTCCCCACCTCCCAGCCCTTGCTCTGCAGGGCGCCTGCCGTCCTGGACTTCAGCTGGGTGTCTGTTTACCTAGGACTCTATTGCTCCCCCGCCTCTCCCCAGCCCCAAGTTCCCCAGACTGCCCAGTCTCCTCTCCCCGTTCCCACCCATGATGTCGTAAGTGTGGCTTTCTGCAGCCAGAGACCAGGCAGACAGGCGGTGTCTGCCACCTCAAATGAAATGTGTTTTCCAAACTGTGGCTGACGTTGATGGATGTTTTTATAAGCCGTTTACACTTCCCCTGATATAAGGCGAATTCCTTTTGTCAGCTGGGAGAGAGTCAGGTGGAGAACCCCTGGTTCTGTGGAGGCGTATTACTGGATCGTCCCCAGGCCAGAAGGGGGTACCCGGGATGGGGTCGAGGCTTGCCCATCTAGTCTCTAAGGCTCAGGACACCTGTGAGACAACAGGAAGGGGCTCCCTGGCTAAGAAAACTCATTCGGGGTTCCCCCGTAACCCCCTTCTGAGGCATTGGTGCCCTTCTAGGGAACTGTGCGTTGTATATAAGGATCCAGAGGCCACTACATCAGCGGCTGGAGCTCCCTGAGGATTGTCTCTGGGGAAAGGGTGAGAGAGGAGTGCATTTGGAAAAGCAATGACAGCCGTGCATTGTGTTGTCCCAGCACTCCAGAGGTTGGCCGTGGAGGACGGAGAGGCCAGCCTGAGCTACGTAACAAGTTCAAGGCCAGCCTGAGCTGTCCCAGAAAAATGAAAGATGGGGGGAAGTTAAAATGCCCCCCAACTGAGAGAACAGGGAATTTTCATAAGGCTCAATGAGCTAGCTGTTCTCCGTACTGGATGACAAGCCCAGGAATGTGACCGGATTCTGAGAGACGGGACTGTGGACTCACCTGGGGAGACGGGACTGTGGGGTCTCCTGGGGAGACGGGACTGTGGGGTCACCTGGGGAGACGGGACTGTGGGGTCGCCTGGGGAGACGGGACTGTGGGGTCACCTGGGGAGACGGGACTGTGGGGTCGCCTGGGGAGACGGGACTGTGGGGTCACCTGGGGAGATGGGACTGTGGCCTCGGGGCTGAACTTCGCATCTGCCTGCAGTGGCTGAGGCATGGGCAGCAGAGGACACCTGGGTACCAGCCCCAGACTGCCGCAGCCTACAGAGATGCCCAGTGGGTGAACCTCACTTGGCAGGATGGGTCTGGAGCAACTTGCTGTGGCTACCGAAGGGAAAGGGTCACAATAAGCCTGGGTCTCCCGTTCAATGGAGGGCACCATGTGACTGTGTGTGAGTCTCCTGTGTGCTGCTGCGGTCGGAGAATCGAGATGTCTTGTCTGTGACAGTGCACCACGGCGGCCATGTACCATTCCATTGGTTGCTCTATGAGAGTGGGAGGGCTCAGACCACAAAGGAGACACCTGGCTTAACTCCCCGGGTAACCATGACAGCCATTCTGATCACCAGTGATCCTGCTGTCACTGTGGCAGCTGACTCCATGGAAAGTCTGGCCGTGAGCTGTGATCCCCTCAAGCTCCATTGCCAGACCCTCCCTACTAGAGAAGGCTTGTCCATCAGAAGAGGCAGGAGGACGCAGGAAGTTCCTAGTACCCGGGGGAGGGACTAAAAGGACTGCCTGAGCCGGATCATGCACACGCTGCCCGTCCATGTGTATACAGACCCATGCCATACATTCATACATAGCACATATACACAGCACATGCATACATCACACACATGCACCACGTTACAGACATATATACATATCACACAAACTGTACTAATGCATATATGCCACACAAACACATACCACCTACACGCAATGAACATATATATACATGCCCCCACATGCATGTACACACCACACACACCACCCACAAACACACATATACTACACGTAACACGCATACACATATGTGAACACCATCCACACACAGCACACACACATACATGAGCATCACACATATAGACCCCACACATATATGTAATGCGTCATGTTTGTGTTATATGTCACACCATACATGTGCCACTCATACACACCCTGCACACAGATATATACCACCATGATACATACACGTCATACATGCATACATGCCATCACACAGTGCACACATATACACATGCCTAGCACATACATAATGTATCATATACATACGCAAACACACACAGACACATCACATACGCTGTCTGTTGGCCTCTATTGACTCTCAGGGAGCTGCCCGGCCGAAGTCCCCACGGCAAAGGCAGAATATACAGGGGCAAAGCAGACCAACGCGAGCAGGACTGGGGTACCAGGCTCCTCTGCCTCACCCCTCAGTTCCCTCCCTGGTGTGCTAGACAGCAGAGCCAGGAAAATGGGGCTGGGGTCTGAGAGACCTCTCCTTCAGGGGGGCCTTGGCCATCACGGCTCAGATCAGAGGGCCTGCTGCCACTGGCCCACTTGGGACCCACCAAGGACTGGTGCTCTGAGTCTCTTGCCCTGGGTGGGTGTGGTCTAATCAGAGACCTCTGCTGCACCTGTTACCAGCCCCAGGTTCAAGGCAAGTTGATCAGTAAACCACATATTCACAAAGGAAACCTTTGTGGGGAATGGCATGGCTCGATGGCAAGGCTGCCAGACTCTGCGCACCCTTTCTGAGGTTAGGGCTCTCATGTTCATACAGCCAGTGATGTGTCCGGGGATGTGTGCTTGCCCTAATGCCAGCAGAGGGCGCCCTGAGCCAGCTCATGCCATTTTTTGTTGCCCTGTCCTGACTTTGGACATTTCCTGGGACAGGACCCAGGCCTCTTGTGTCTTTCCCCACCAAGCTTCCTTCCGGTCCCTGTCACCACAACGAGTGCAGGGCCTAGCATATGCTGGGCGATTAATACATGTTGAGTGGGTGGGAGGATGGATTGGTGGACGAGTGGGTAGATGGATGATGGGTAGGTTAGTGGACGGATAGGTGGGTGGATGGATGGACGGATGGGCGGATGAATGGATGGATGGATGAACAGACGGATGGACGGATGGACGGACAGATGGATGGATGGATGGAGTGGGTGAGGAGTGGATAGATGGATGGGTAGATGGATGGATGGATGAATGGATGGATGGATAGATAGAGGGCTGGAGGGAGGGAGGGATAGATGGATGGGTGAGTGGGTGGATAGAGGGAAGGATGGAGGAATTGATGGTTGGGTGGTAGTTAGTATAAAGAATAAATGAGGAAAGGTTCTGCAAAGATTGATTAGATTTAAGTCATATCCCTCGTGTGAACCAGTTTACTCTGGGAAGCAGGGGGGCTTAGCATTTCCAGATCTGATGGCCTCCTGAGGCTCCTCCCCAGTAGAGCCCCAGGGCTCCTGGGGTCTCGTCATCAGGTTTCTCTGCCTCTGCCCTACTCATCTTATTCTCTGGTATTACCCTTCGCTCTTCAGCTGGGCCTGGGAACTCATAAGTGGTAACATGATCCAGTAGGGACCTGGCTGGAGATGAAGTTTCCAGAAGGAACAAGTGTTGGGAATCCTAACATAAGTAACTCCTAGCTCAGCCAGGCCTTCACGGGGCCAGGATGACCTGGGAGAGGCTCCCCTGCAGGTCTCACCCCAGCATAGCCCACCCCTGCTTCCGTGTTCTTCAGCTAGCCGTGGCTCAGCCTGTGTGCGGCTGCTGATCTGAATACACTAAATGGATCGATCGTGCGTCAGCCTTTTGCCGAGAGCAAGGGGAAGAGGGAGGGCTGCATACATCAAGCACTGAGTGACAGCTAATCATTTTTCACCCCGTGTTCACCCTGCCGAATACCAGCATGACTCTGCTCCCAGGAGGCACCAGCAACGTTTCCTCAGCCACGCTCCCCTGCCAAGCCCACGGTGCTGACCTGGCTCACGGTTCCTAGTTTCCTACACGTGATCCTGTAGAAGCTGTGGGGGCTCAGTGTCTGCGAATTTGAGCATATATATCTATCTATCTGTCTATCTATCTATCTCTCTCTCTCTCTGTGTCTGTACACACACACACACACACACACACACAGACACACACTCGTACACACATCTGTTCGCATGTGCGCGCAAGAGCTTCTGGAGGCTGGGTACTGCACAAGGTTGGAAAAGTGCCTATCTGTGCACTTTGCATGTGTGTGCTGCACACAGCGCCTGTATTACCATCACGCGGAACTGGAGGCCGGACACCGCAGCTCCCTTGGGGGTCCTGAGTCGCTGAGGTGATGGCATGCCTTCCGGGCTGCCCTGATCCGTGGATCTCACCTGTTGATCTTGGAGAGGGTGGCGGCTGGTCCTCCACTCGCCGGGCATCCTCTCTGCTGGGAAGCAGGTGCCCGAGGCAGGAGGAGCTGGTTAGACGGGAGCACGTCATCACAAGGGTCAGTGTCGAGGAGAGCCTCACCCGGGTGCCATCTCAGCCTCGCCAGAACGCAACAGCTTCAAACCCAAATGTCCTCTCCCTAAGGGCTGGCCCTGGCATTCCCGAGACCTCTCCAATTCTCACCCATATGAGTATAGTGGATCCAAATCCCCTGACCCAGGCACAGGCCAAGCAAGTTGGTATCTACAGAGGTAGAGAAGCCAGGGAGAGCAGGAGGTGGGTACCTCCTGCCGGGTGCTGTGCTTGGTTGCCTGCATATGGGCGCCTCCAGCTCCGGATGGATGCTGGCAGCAGCGGTATGTGGGTACATCAAACTTCCCTGGCCGTCAGGCTGCACCCTTCTCGGCCAAGCTTTGCCGAATGGTTCTAGAATCCAGACCCTTCCTAGACTCTCTGGTCAGATCCAGTCCGCCCGTTCCGTGTCGGACATGCCTGTTCCTGACAGAAGCTGCCCACGGCTGTAGCTGTGCCCTGTCCCTTAATCCTGTGCGTGCTCTCAGAAGAAAGGGAAGGTACTAAGAGAGCAAGAGACAGCCAGTTCCTACCCACTGGGGCCAGAGCCAGTATGGGAGGGGACCTTTCCCAGTGGCTCTTTGATTCCTAGAGGACAACACCTGCGCGCCCCCGTGGGGCAGAGACAGAGGAGCAGCGAGCTTCCACCCTGCAAAGTGTGACTGTGGGGTTGCTCTAGGCAGGGAGACAGCTCTTCCAAATCCCCATGAATAATTGAAGACACCTTAAAATGTGCAGCAACCGCCTCCAGGATGCCCTTCCCCCACAGTGGGCCGCTGCCAGTCTGCCTGCTGCTGGAGTCGGGTCTCGTCCGCAGTGCCAAAGCCAGGCAGAGGTCAGCCCTGGACAGGTCAGCTGGGCCGACTCCCACTCTTTCTCCTGTCCCACCTCAATTTTGTCTCCCCTTTGCTAAAGTATCCAGGGCTGGGGAGACCTGCTCCGGGCCTCAGGTGCAAGGCTCCCAAGGTGGCGCAGAGAGGGCTGTTTTGGGGGAACAGGGTCAGAGGTGGGTCTGGGGAGCCTGGCTTTTCTGCAGTTGTCTCCTGGGCATGTCCCAGTCAGAGGCCAGGTGCAGAGAGGCGTGGGTTTATCTTGCAGATCCCTGGAGAAGTGCCTCAGGGCATGATGGGAACAGCTCTAGAAGAGCATCAGCAGGACACAGTTCCTGTGGTCTGGAGACCTGCTTGGCTCTAGTTACACACAGGGATGTATGGGAAGGTATTGTCATAAAAGATACAGGCGTGTGTGCACATGGTGTATAGTGGGGGCGGGGGGCTCCCCGTGACAGTGGAACCCGACTGGGTCTCCAGTTCTTTGGAGCTGGTCAGGGATAGGCTTCTGTCTCTCTTTAGTTCCAGGCTGACAAGCCCTGACACACACACAAACACACACACTCGGCTTCTGAGGCACCCTGGACCTGAGTCTACCTACCCACAACTGTTGAGGGCTCTTCCAACATGGGCTGAACCAGACGTTCTAATCCTCCAAATTTGAAATGCCTAGTAATGAAACTTGCAAAAGCAAACATTAGAAAACATTAAAAAGCAGTGGCCAAGTGTGTAATGTGGTAACATTTGTCTGTAATCCCAGCAATGGGAAGGCGGGGGCTAGCCTAGGCCACACAGTGAGGCCTTGTCTCAAAGTGTGTGTGTGTGTGTGTGTGTGTGTGTGTGTGTGTGTGTTGGATGCTGGTATGGTCAAGGGTCCCTGCTGTGTCCTCCCTCTCTCTCTCTCTCTCTCTCTCTCTCTCTCTGTGTGTGTGTGTGTGTGTGTGTGTGTGTTGGTCACTGTGTGGCCCAGGGTGCCTGCCGTGTCACTGTGGGCCTGAGGAATAGCACCCCTGGATTTCCCCCAGTGCTACACCATTGGCCTAGGGATCCCCTGTTTTCTGGTCACCATCTACTCCAGATGTTGCTAAGAGGCAGCTCCCCAGCACCTCCACAGACCTCCGGGGGTCTCAACTCAGAGGTAACAAGAGGCGGCCCAGAAGAACGGGGCTGCAGTGTTCAGCCTCGTTTCTGGCCCTGGCTCTCTCTGCCCCCTCTTGTCTGGTTGTGACAGATGCTCCGGGAAGACTCAGGTCAGAGTGGCCTAGTCCAGGCTCTGTTCGTGGGGTGTAAGTAGATGATGCCCGGGCTAAGTCAGTTTGAACACAGGGAACCCTGTGGATGCTGCCACTCGGGTGCCCCATTGGTGGTCCTCTCTCTTCTGGCCTCGTGGGAACCTGGATGGAGCATGAAAGTCCCTTGCAGGGGTTTCTTGCATTCTTGGCAGCCAGCTGAGATCTGTGTTGACCTTGTTCTGCCCTGAGGCCTGGGCATGCTGGGCTCTGGCACTGAACCTTTTCTGTGTGAGCATCAGCCTTGAGGCAGAAGCCTTTGGACCCCAGAGATACTTTCTGGATAAGAAGCAGGATGGAGCTGGGTCTAGTCCATCCCTGTCCCTCTGGAATCACAGGGAGCCATTTATGGTCTCCTGAATGCCACCTACAGTTGGGAGCTTCTCCCAATACTTTGTATCCTTCA
This sequence comes from Cricetomys ansorgei, assembly GCA_026225945.1. Lineage (NCBI taxonomy): Eukaryota > Metazoa > Chordata > Mammalia > Rodentia > Nesomyidae > Cricetomys > Cricetomys ansorgei. Next base: position 1,213,432 of record JAMJFZ010003296.1, on the reverse strand, counting down.
AATCACTGCCCACAGGCTGACTTTATATTCCTGGCATGAGAAAAACTAGGTACCCCAAATACGCCTTCCAAAGACCTTCATCTACACTACACCAGACTCACAACTTATGCTAATATGGCAGGCTAGACCAGGGTCCCATGGTGCCCTCTGCCAGGCTACACCCACCAGGGAGCAGGTATGATGGCCCATGTTCACATACAGAACATTCATGCTTCTGGCCCTTACCAGACATTGGATGTGAACACCCACACACACGAGCGTTAGTGCACGTTTGTGCCGTGGAGTCCCCAGAGTGGGTGTCCAGAAGCCAAGAGTCCGTGGCAGCCAGAAGACCCCAGAGCCTGGGCCTCAAAGCTCTCTGAAACACTATGGCTCCCGCCGGCTGGATTCTCTATTAATCCGTGCTGTGACCAGGCTCGGGAGTTCATGTTGTGAATCTGGCCATTTGCTCCTGTTTCCTCGGGGAGGAGAAGCACGCGTTAAATATTTGTGGTTTTGCTGCGTTGGGTTTTAAAGTTCAGCGGTAATTACTGTGACCAGGTGCCAAGTGGATCTGCTCCCCGGGGAAGCCTCCTGCAGGGGCGGGCTGGTGGCTGCTTTCCAGTTTCTGTGCTGTTTGTTTAACCTGTGCGCCTTTCCTCCTGGTGACCATCTTTTCTGGACTCAGCTGCTTTGCCGAGCCCCAAACTCAATCAGACTGCACTCTTCCGGGGTGGAAAGAGAGAGCCTGCGCCTCCACCTGCTTGGTCCTCCCCTCCCGCCGAGCTGGGTGGGATGGCTGAGCCAAGGTCAGGCTGTGGGCACCGAGCACCTGCAAGGCTGTGAGGAATGAACCATGGAGACCCCAGCAAGAACTCTTATCTCTGCGGTAGGCTCCCGGCCCCACGCATGGCAGGTCCTGTGGGTTCTGCACGGCAGACAAAACTCTTTTGTTTTGTGAAGATTTTACATTTTTAGCTCTAGACCCCAGCTTGCTTTGTCTCAGACCGTTGAGTCAGTCTTTCAGGTAAAGGCATGAGACCTAGAATGTCTCAGGCAAACTCTGGATAACACAGTCTCATGTAGTTAAACTCCCGGTGTCCTTAGACCGTGGGGACACTGCTTGAGGGTGGCACCATAGCGGGTGGCCGTTTGTTTTTCTACAGCTACACCTGCTGTGGTTTGGATACGGCTCGGCTATGTTCCCTAGCCTTGTGATCTAGAAGCTTAGTTCTTTGTGGAACGTGGGAGATCCTTTAAAAAGCTGGACCTCTTTTTCCCTTTCGTGTTGGGCATCATGGGAGAAATAAAACTTTCCTCTTTGTGGCATCTCAAACAAATGAAGGTAACAAGCAAACAGGGGATCCCTTAGCCGATGGTGGAGCACCGCAGATTGAACCTAGTACCTTGTGTGTTCTAGGTAAGCTCTCTACCACTGAGGCACACCCCTGTCCTTCACTGGGGGATTCTAGGTAGGTGCTCTACCACTGAGCCACACCCCAGCCCCTCAATGGGGGATTCTAGGCAGGGGCTCTACCACTGAGCCACTCCCCCAGCCCCTCACTGGGGGATTCTAGGCAGGGGCTCTACCACTGAACTACACCCCAGCCCCTCACTGGGGGATTCTAGGCAGGGGCTGTACCACTGAGCCACGCCCCAGCCCCTCACTGGGGGATTCTAGGCAGGGGCTGTACCACTGAGCCACACTGGGGGATTCTAAAATATCTCTGGGCAACATCTTAGAGGCTGCTTACCTGGTGGGCTATGACCGAAGCTGTCTCGTGGAGAGCTGGTATTTTCTGACTTGTAGTGTGAAAGGCAACCCTGACTGCTGTATGAAGAGACAGAGGGATTTGGCAAGGATGATGCTGAAAGACTACTTGGGAGAAATTTCCTGAAAACAGCCTCTCTCTGGAAGGGAAAGAGAGCTAGGGAAAGGCATAAAGTTAACACAGACCCTCCTCAACTTACAGTGAAATTGTGTTACTCCGAACCCATCACGAGTAGATAGAATCTGAAGTCACCCAGCTGTCTTTGCAGGTCCGGGACAGAGTGTGTGGGTTTCATTTCCCCAAGCCAGACTAGGAGTAGCTTGCTGCTGAGAGCAGATCTGCCTGCACTTTCCCTAAAAGCCACACTCTGCAGGCAGTGATGGAGGGAATCAGGTTTATTCAGGGACTGGTACCTGAGAAGATGACTGCCCCCAGAAACAACCACCATAGGGAACCCAGAGTTGCTGTTGGGAGGTCTGAGGCAATCAGAATTCTTGAATCTTTTAAAAGATATTTATTTGTATTTTGTGTGTATTGGTGTTTCGACTCTATGTCTGTATGCCATGTGTATGCAGTGTCCTCAGAGACCAGCGAAGGGAGTCAGATCCACTGGGACTAGAGAAAGATGGTGGTGAGAATTGAACCTGGATCCTCCAGAAGAGCAACCAGTGCTTTTAACCACTGCACTATCTTGGGATCTTCTTTGGGCTTTTTAGTGTGTGTGTGTGTGTGTGTGTGTGTCCCCTTATCTTTCCATGGATACATCTCGTATATCTGCTTTATCTCCAGCTTTCTGAAATTTTAAGATATTTGTGCCTTGGTTCTGCATGGGAGAGAAAACATGAGTTTTGTCTGAATCTAACTTATATTAACACAATGGTCTCCAGTTCTATCCATTAAAAACAAAAAACTACATGACGTTGTTGCTTATGGCTGAATAAAATCCCACTGTGTGTATGAAATAATCTTAAGTTACAATTACGCTCAGTGCACCCAGCCGACCTAGCACACTGGCTCAGGAGCACAGCCTGCCGTGAAGGGCCACTTGCTTCCCCTAGATGACCATATGGTCAAATCTGTAGCTTGCTGCCAGCGCCCAGCACAAGCGAGTAGACACAACACATTACTATCTCGGGGAAAGATAAATTCAAACTTCATAGGATGCGTATTGCTTTCTCTCTTTCATAAAGCTGAAAAGCGGCTGGAGAGATGGCTCGGCAGTTAAGAGCATGCTTTGCCCTTGCAGAGGACCCAAGTTGGTTCTCAACACCCATGTCAGGCAGCTCATAGCCTCATAGCAGTTCCAGGGGTTTTGATTCCCCCTTCTGGCCTCTGACAGTCCTGCACTCACATGCACATACACACAGATAAATGTTTTGAAGTTGAAAATTGTACATTGCACCATTGTTAAGTTAATTGTACATTGCACTGTAATGAAACATACTTCAGGTGGCACTGTGGGTATTAAAGGAGAGAATATATAGACCGCACTCAGTGTGAAGCCAAGCAGATGCCTGCTCTTTTCTCCATCAGATGTCATTGCTCCGCATCAGACTCTGGATTATGGTGCTTACAGACAAGGTCCAAGGTTTCTATGAGGTGCTCTGGAGGGAGGGGGTGGCAAGATTCTCTAGTTTGCTATGCTATCGTTTGAATGAAGCGTCTCTGCTAGCTTCTGTATTGGAACACTTGGTCGCCAGTGTCTGGTATGGTTTTGAGTCATGAGTGGCAGAGGTGTGTCACAGGGGACAAGCCTTTGCGGGCTATAGCCGACCTGAAATTCTGGTCTAGCTTTCTGTTTTCGGACCCACCAAGCTGTCAACAGGCTCTGACACACACGCCTGCTGCCGTGGCCTCCCCAACGCCTTCCTCTCTCTACGGAGTCGAAACCACCGAAACCGTGAGCCAAAACAAAACCTTTCCAACCCTAAGTTACTTCTGTCGGGTATTTTGGTACAGCAATGAGAGGAACATTGACGCATTTTGAGAGGATGTTCCATCTCTGCAGGTTGCCAAAGACCCTGTTTACACTGGAAGCTGCCCATGGCCTCAGTGGGGTGGAGATCGAGGTATAGGAGCAAAGGGTTCCCTTCTTTACATGGAGACTTGGTCCACAGCTGAGTTTCTCCTGCACCCAGCCAGGTCTGCCACTGCATGCACCCGGCCTTGGAGTTAGGCTCTGGGCTGGAATCTGCTACAGTGGAATCTTTCTTTTGAAAGCCTGAAAACCAGCTCCCTGCAGCTCACAGTCACCCTTGCTGTAAGGATGAGGCCAGGGACATTTGTTCATCGCTAGGGGACCCTATTGTCTAGTCTTCGTGTCAGGAATCAGTGCTCTGCATCAGCTGTTGGGAGCTCGTGGTTCATGCTGAGCTCCTGTTCTGGGCCGTCTCCAACTGGACTAAACTGCAGTAAAACCATGACATTGGCCACCCGGAGTTAACATCAGACCCTACAAGTTAAGGACAGAATCCTCCATTAGACCGGCCTGTAGCGTGCTTGTTTACCCTCTGGCTCAGAAAAGAAAAAAGAAAGAAAGACAGGAAAAAAGAAAGAAATATTCACTGCCCTTGTCGGCGGCCTGAACCTGGGAGAGCAGGAGCTGATAGTGAGCTGGAGTAACATCTCAATGCAATATCCCCCAACCTAGTTCCCTCCTCCACTCTCTGGGTCTCAACCAACATATACTCTGAGCAAAGTTCCCAGAAGTCTAAGCTGCACGCGGTCACAAGGATAAGCCACACATGGAAAAATCATGTTTTTCATAGCAGCCCGTGAACAAATCCTAGCCACCGGTAACAAACAGTCTGAATCAAAATCACTCTCGTCACTTTCCCTGGGATGGCAATAAAACATATTCCAAAAATCATGTTCAGTCAACGCATTTACATAACGAGATATTAGGAAACTACAGGAGCTTTTTCACTGTGTCGGGAACCTGGGGGCGAAGTCTGGATAAGTTCTTAATGATGCCACAAAATATCAGAGATAATCAACTTATACTGAGGAAAGGTTTCAGACCGCGCTTGCTTCTGTGCCCGTGGCGGTGTGTGGTTGAACACAGTGCCCACCTCAGAGTTGCCGGGGAGCACAAGGAGAGAAGAGACTGGGGTCCAACAAACCCTCTTGACGGTACAGTCCTGGATAACCTAAGTCTCCCTACTAAGAGCACCACCTCTTAAAGGTTCCGTGGCCTTCAATAGCACCACGGGCTGGAGGCTAAGCCTGTAACACCGGACCTCCGGGGGACTTCCGGCCACAGCATCAAGCAAACACACGCTGTGAACTGCAGGTTCCTCCTGACTTCCCAGATTGATCTTCATAGTGCCGTGTTCTTCCTTCTGTAAATCCCACCCGTAATTTATGCTTTCAGGCTTCCTTCCTTCTTCCTCATCCTCCTCTTTTTTTCCAAAACCAGCTTTTATTTATTGCTTGGCAATTCCATACAAATATATATTTTGATCTTGTTCATCGTCTACCCCCAGTGAACCTCTTCTTCCCCACAAGTCTCCTCCCTGTAGTCAATGCCTCTCTCTCTCTCTTTCTCTCTCTCTCTCTCTCTTTTCCATCCTCCCTCCCTTTCTCCCTCCCTTCCTTCTTCTTGTGGCCCACGGAGTTTCCTAGGGTTGCTTGCAAAGAGAGTTATTTACTGGAGCGCACACGGACAGCCCACCAGTGGCTACACCACTGAAGGAAAGGACTCCGCCTCTCTTAGCAACCACACCAGTAGCTTCTCAGGGAGGGGTGGGGCCCTGTGAGACCTTCTCACACCCGTGATGACACCTCGAAGGGCCCAGTCTTGTGCGGTGACCATAGTTGCTGTGCGTACGTGAGTGTGCCAGCCGTGTCGTGTGGAGGAGACAGTTTGGCAACATCCTCCCATCCCCCACTCTTACATGTCCACCTCCTCCTCTTCAGTGTTCCTGAGTACTGGGATTACAGAAGGGGACACTGTACCAGACTTACGCAGAAGACGGCCATCGCTTCAGAGCCACAGGAACATGGTACTACGAGCCCAAACCCCCTCTGTGTGTCATGCTTTATGTTTGGGAGCCCCATTCAGGACCTCGTGTCACACTACAGACTGCTCAGAGGGAGACATTTGTGAGCCTTCAAGGCCAGGCTCCCGTCTGGGTCGGAAGGGGATGGCTTGGATCCACAGAGTGCCACACAGCAGATGAGGATGAGTATGTCGGCCAGCAGGGCCAGGTGCCAGCTTGTAAGTCGCAGGGGAGTGCGCCTCCACGTGGTTGGCGGGAGGGTTCGTTCAGAGGGCGTCATTGCCGTGTCTGCCACGGGTGAAGATGATTTTAATGTCCTCAGAGCTGTCCCCAAGCCCTCCTGCCCATCATACCTCTCTAGGAGTCCTGACTTACCCTTGTGACCTGTGTTAGTTACATGTCTCATCACTGTGACAAAAGACCTGACAGAAACGACTTAAGGGAGAAAGGTTCACTTTGGTTCACGGTTCCGGAGGGATTTCAGTCCATCATGATGCAGAGGGCGTGCGTGCCAGTAGGAACTCGTCAAAGACCTTTCCTCACACACTGGAACACAGGAAGCAGAGCCAGAGCCAGGAAGGTATGACTTCCATAACCCCCACCCCCAGTGACCCACTTCTGCCAGCCCAGCCCCGTCTCCCAAAGAATCCACAGCCTTCCAAGTAACACAGGCTTAGGGCTGAGCATTCCAAACGTTAGCCTGTGAATTTCAAACCATAACAGACTCCTCCCAGATTGGAAGAGTAGATGGCAACCTGAGAGGGATTTGGGGGTCCACACCTCCTGCCCAGCTCAGTCAATGAAACAGCCTCTGCCTCCAGCATCGGGCCAAGCAGAGAATGAACAGTGTCCTGAGGGTCCTTCCATGCTGTGGCCAGCCCTGAGACTGGAGCACACACCAGGGAGGGAAGTCCCCAGCCCAAGGGAGAAAAGACATTTTTTTTTAAAGGCAGTTGCTTTCTGGCAAGCTGCAGTGCCAGGCCTTCCTGGCTTTGGCTCAGAAAATCCCAGCCGTTCGCAGACTATTCCTGCCAACAGCCTGGCTGTGAACGGGGTTGAAGAGAGGGACAGGGAAGCTTCAGGTCCCCTCCCCTGTCTGCCTATAGCCTTCCTCCCATGGAGGCCTGACCTTGCTCACAGCAGGGAATGAAGACAAGGCTCAAAACACCTCATAGGCAGAGCAGCTGAGCTTGAGGGAAACAGAGCAGAAGGACTGAGTGTCAGATGGCCCCCAGGCTGGAGAACGTGGATGGGCCTCCTCCCTCAGGATCCTACCTCTCTGCACACAGAACATCCTCCTCACCCACACACCAGAGGCTTCGTTCTCAGACCCGTCAAGAAAATCATAATGTCATGGTCAGTGCCTACAGTGGAGAGCGGTGTCTTCCACACGTCTCTCATTAAGGATGCTTATTTTCTGCAATAGTGTCCGTCCCTGTGGCAGTGTCCTTGACCGCTCCCTGTTGAGAGAGGCCATCGGTGACCTCTATCCAACAAAGCCAACGATCTGTGGTGACCGAGACAGACACCAGGAAGCGGCTGAGCATCCACCACCGGCCCCCGCATGGCTCCCTGCCGTGGATCCTAGGCCTAGAGACAGCCCGGAGGCCCTCTGTCCTTGGAGAACACCCAAATGGCGACTGTCAGGAATTGCTGAGGTCGGACTGCACCCCAAACTCTGCCTGTCAGGCCAAGTGATTTGTTTTTCTTGTCCTTGGTTTTATGAACTGAGACGCAGCCCACTGGAGGGCAAGGGGTCTAGAGAGGACTTCGTGGTCAGGTGCGGTTTGGAAAGTCAGTGGTTTGGAGAGCCAGCCAGGAGTGGTTCGTGCCAGACCTACTGTTGGTTCCGCATTGTTCTCATTGCACCCCAACTCCTGAGCACCTCACTTTACTTAATCTTAACTATGGGTATTGATGGGTGCTGGGCAAGCCTGAATCTAATGAGGTGTGTTAGATACTTTTCCATTGCTGCGGAAAGGACACTATGACCAAGAAAACTTACAAAATAAATGTGAGGGCTCCCCATTCCGGAGGGTTAGAGCCCATGACCGTCGTGGCAGGGAGCATGGCAACAGGCAGGCAGGTGTGGCGCTGGAGCAGTCGCTGAGGGCTGACATCCAATCTACAAGCAGGAGACAGAGAGAGCTACTGGGAATGGCGTGGACTTTTGAATATTCAAAGCCCCCCCCTCCAGTGACACGCCTTCTCCAACAAGGCCACACCCCCTGATCCTTCCCAAACAGTTCCACCACCTGGGGTCCAAGTATTCAAATATACGAACCTATGGGGGCCATTCTCTTTCAGACCGCCACACCAGGGTCACCATGGCCGCACATCTGGATCGCACAGGGTCTCCACCCCCAAACCTTCCCATCAGAACGGAGGAGCAATGAGTGGTGCGTCCTGTGGCTAGTGACAGTCTGGCAATAGTCTGTGACTTGTACCTCGCTGTTCCCCTCGCTCTGCCCGCCTGTGGTACGATGGCCTCGCTTTCACTGAGAAAGGATCCCCTAAGGTACTTAGGTGGGATGCACAGCTGCCAGGCCAAGGGGTGATTGCCCACGTGGTGGTCATCTGCCCTCGGGACAGCTGGGCGGGGCCCATCCGGGCTCTTTGGCGCATCATCGTCGTCCACGGTCATGCGTGGAGCCACTGAGTTCACGACTGTCCTCGCGCTAGAAATCGTAGTAAGGAAGGCCTGAGGGCTGAAGTGGCGTGGTCCGTGACAGCAGCATCTGGCAGCACCACCTCTCACATCTTACAGACCAGGAAGAAGGGGAAAGGAGACGGGAAGTGGGGCCATGAATTAGTGACCCACACACACCCCCAGATGCCAGAGATCCCACAGCCTTCCAAAGCAGCACTGCCAGCCAGGGAATGGGTGTTCAAACACAGCCGCCTGTGGGGAGCGTTTCGTGGCCCTAATCGCTTTCTCAAAATCTAGCTTACAGAAAGGGCTGGGGAGACAACGGCCCTGGCCTGGCAGTTAAGAGGGTGAGTTGCTCTGCAGGGGACCAGAGTTCAGTTCCCAGTGTCCACTTTAAGTGGCTCACAACAGCCTATCACTCCAGTTCCAGGGGGTCTGGCGCCCCCTCCTGGCCACTGTGGGCACCTGCACACACGTGCAAATTCCCACACACAGAAACACATATAGTCATAATTTTAAAATAAAATCTTTTTATTTTAAGCCCCAAGAAAGTTCACCCAGAAAAGAATTATTCCTGGGGACCACAAAGCTTGGTGCACTCTCTTCTGAAGCATGGCTGTCTCCCAGGGTTAGTGTCCTAGCCAACTCTTCCTTCGGACTCCTACTGGCCCCTCTCCAGGGCGTCCTCTACCCAGCCGGGTCTCTTGCCAAGCTCTCTAACTGTTCCTCTTGCCCCTTGTTACTTACCCTCCGCACGTGGCAGTCATCCACCTGCCCTCTGGCAGCATTTTCCGTCAAGTTCTAATGAATTTGCTCCCCTCTTCCAGCAACGAGTGGCTCCAGTTTTCACTATCATAAAACCAAAAAATAAAAAAAATGAAACGAAAAAGTACAGCCAAGAAAATAGATAATGTGTCTCCCACCCCACACGGGGAACACCTTGACATTTAAATCCAATTACCCTTTTCCCCATTCTTGATGAGGAAGTGACACGAAGCTAGATGAATATACCAGGACTCTGACTGCTTCTGACTTCCTAGGGCTGATCTGGGGATTGTGTGATCCCCGTTCACCGTTGACCCGTGTGGGGGTGCGGGATCATACGCTGGCCAAGTTGGAAACCCCTGAAGTGTTCGTCTGGGAACTTTCACAGTGTCAGATCCCTGCATTAAAACCGGGAGAGGTGTAGAGATATACAAAGATTTGGGAATCACCTGCCATTTAGAACCTCCTTCCCTGGGACCTTGGCAAAATGCCGCAAAACAGGCGGCAGGACATAGGGCAGCATTAAACATGTCCTTGCATTGCCTCAGAGCTGCGGTCTGAAGCAGAAGCCAGCGAGGAGCCCTTGTACTGTTATTCTGCTATCGATATTAGTTCTCTCTGACTTCTGTGGAGTCGGAGCCTGGGTTCTTTAACGAGCGCGCAGACATTTCCTGCGTGGAGGGTGGGAGGTGAATAAATTGCCCAGATTCCTTAAGGCTCCGGGGTCCCTGTGTCCTCAGCCTTCCAGAAGGGCTTCCGAGTAGGGGCTGTGCCCACAGAAATCAGGCAGCATTCTCGGCCCCCCTCACCCATCCCATCCCCCCAGCCCCCTACGCCCCATCCCTACCTCGGCCAGACTCACTGGCCACGGGCAGCTGTGAGGTTGCCGCCACTCACAGCTTCTTTTCCATCTGCAGAGAGAGAGGAGTGAGCAAGAAAAATGTAAGTTCAAGGAGATCTAGAGACTTACATTAGCTGATGGGTCCAACCACCCCATCCCTGCCTGTCCCTGCTCTCAACCGTGACTGCTTCTGCCTTCACAAGATGGAGTGCTAATGAGCAGGGGCAGCTTACCCTGACTCTGCAGCTCCATCCTGACTTCACTCAACTCCCAGAAGTCACAGAAGCAAGAGTCCTCTCCCTCCCTCCTTGTCTCCCCCCCAACTCCTTTCTCACCATGGATGAGGGGCTGGTTGCCTTCCTTCTCAGAGGATCTGATCAGCCCAGATACCCCATGTTTGCAGTTCATTCACCCCACATTGCACTTGTTTGATCCTGTGTGCTTGGAGCTAGTGTATGATTAGGCAACTCGTTCGTTTACTGGGGGTGGGGACATCAAGTCCCAGGAAGAGGCCTGGGTGGTGCTCGTGTCTGGGAGGCAAGCGTAACTATGCTCCTGCTTTTCTGTTGAATGGAATTCAGGACTTATTCCATTCACCCCAGAACATTCCTCCAGTTCACACGTACTCACTGACTTAAAAAAAAAATCATCTTGGTTCTTCTAGTATCCCCTGATGCTAGGTGTGAACGGAAATAAAATCCCACCCCTGGTGTCTAGTCTCTGGGTGTTGGAAAGGGCTTTTTTTTTTTATTTTATTAAAAAGGCGGATCAGATGGAAAGAGACAGAACAGAGATAGAAGATAGATGGAGAAGGGAAGCTCTTTTGTGATGGCCCGGGGACCACACAACACCAAAGAGAAGAACCTCCCTGTAGAGGCAGTGCAGTCCTGAAGGGAGAATATCCCAACAGGACAGAGGAGCTTCTGGCCAGGTGTCCCCGGTGTTGCAGCTCTGTAAGGAAATATCCCAGGCGAGCTGTTCTTCTTTCTTCTGTCCGATGATCTCAGCAGGCCAGGGACTGCTTCCGCTCCGAGGAGAAACAGCGAAAACTGAGGGTTGCTTAGTCCTTTTTAAAGGGTTCTGGAGGGGGTGTGGAGCTATTAACATGGCCTGCAATTGGTGGAGTTTCTTTAGCCTGTGATTGGTGGCATTCTCAGTCCAGAGAGGGTTGGGGGGGGGGCCCAGCTCAGGGTCATTTGTGTTAGTTGGGACCCCTTCTGTGCTGTTCTGTCAGGTTGGGGGACCCCACAGCCAGATGGGAGTGGGGTCCCTGATAGTCCCAGGGGGGAGCTTTCTTATAAGGGGTTTCAAGTCCCAGAGCTCCCCAGCCTTGCAGAGCTAGACTCCCCTAAAAGGGAAATATGCAGGCTCCTCAGTAGTCCTTGCCACCATTTGGGGTTCCTGATGGGCACAAGGAGTGGTGGCTGGGCCCCCAGAGTCCCCAGCAGGGTGGCAAGGGAGGCAAGCATTAGTCTTGAATAGCAGTTGGACTGTAGGAGAGGCTAGGTTTGCTGGTAAAGTCAACTTTGCTTCCTGGAAGAAACACAGATGGCTGTGAGGGTCCATCTTGGAAGGGGAGAGGGTGTCAGCCAGGAGCGCTGATGGCCATGAGGTTCCATCTGGGGCAGGGGGGTGTCATCCAGGAGTGAGCACAGTCCTCAATCAGGTCCTCCTTCCTTTTGACAGCCAGCTGGGGGTTGGGCCTGGCAAGGGGGCGGAGCTAAGGCAGAGCATCCTTCACAGGGTGGAGGCTGATCATAGATGAATGTGGAAAGGCGTGTCAGAGCTCTTCACAGAAGTGAGGGTCCCATGCTGTAGACTGGGAGGGGTCAGAACCCCCCAGAGGGAGCCCTGTGGGCTATGTCTGTGGTCAGGGCTAGGGGGCAGAGCTCTCCAGCACAGAGCCGTGCTGTGGACTCTGCTTGTTGCAGAATCCTAACACTGGGTATCTTCCAAAAGAGATAAAGACTCTGATGGGGTCCTGGCTGACAAATAAGGCATCGTGAAGAGTCACACAAGCTCCACTATGACTCCAAGGGTCACAGAGCAGGAGAGGCCTGAGTCCTGTTGCTCGTCTTTACCAACACTGGGTGTGCACATGCACATAAACACACACACACACACACACATATATATACACATTTACACATACACAAATACAAACACACATGCACACACATACACACACATGCACACACACACATATACACATTCACAAAGTAAAATAAATAAATACATAGATAGATGGATAGATAGACAGACAGATAGATAGGTAGGTAGACAGACAGGTAAATTGAATTATTTTGAAATAGTTTGTCTGGAGAATCAGCTTAGCCCGTAAAGTGCTTACCACATAAGCATGAGGGCATGAGTTTGATCCCCAGAATCCCTTCGAAACAAATTGGTCATAGTGGCACTGACCTGTAATCTCAACCCTGAGGAGGGGGGAGCAGGTGAGTCTCTGCAGCTCCAGCCAGCCTTTCCGGGAGCTTAGGCCAAATGAGACACCCTGCCTCAAAAAGAAGAAGGAGGAGGAAGGAGGAGGAGGAGGAGGGGGAAAGGAAGGAAGGAAGGAAGAGAAAAGGAAAAAGAAAAAGGAAAGGCCCACAAGGTGGACAGCTTTCCTGAGAAACAACACACGAGGTTGACCTCTGACCTCCACATGCACCTGTGCACACACTAGATTCTTTCTAAATCAGTTTTCTGTGTGCAGCTGCAATCTGTCCTGGGATTAGATGAGGACGTGAGCCTGGGCTGGTACCTACCAGAAACCCTAGAGTAGAAAACCTCGTGCTAGTTCAAGGGCAAACCTCACAGTGGGCCGTGAGATCCCCTGGCAGACGTTCCCCATCCCCATGACGAGGAGACCTCCCAGCCCCTGGCTGGCCGGCCCTGCCATTAGTATTTTTTAAATGTGAAACATCCGTCCCTCACGTGTTGAGCACTTTGTTCCCAGCTGGTGGCACTATTCTGGAAGGTTCCAGAAACTTTAGAAAGTGGGGCCTTGGTGGAAGAAGGCAGTTTCCGAGACAGGTTTCGTATAGTCTCTTTGCTCTCTACTTGCTGAGGTGAACACTCACCCCACGGCACACACTTCCTCCCTGACGCTCTGCCTCACCACCAGCTCAGTAGTGGGGAGCCAAGTCACCATGGCCTGAGCCCTCTGAAACCATGAGCTGAAAAAAAATCCTTCTTCTTTTTAAGTTGTTTGTGGCAGGTATTTCAACATAGCCGTGCAAAAACAGTTAATATACCTGGGACTAGAGCCCAGCAAGGAGTCAGGTCAGCAAATTTTAACATGAAGTCAGTCTCTCTCTCTCTCTCTCTCTCTCTCTCTCTCTCTCTCTCTCTCTCTCTCTCTTTCTCTCTGTCACACACACACACACACACACACACACACACACACACTACTTGAATGAGTCCAGGACCCCCAGAGTCTACCCATGCCCATCCATCTGTCTTCCTCTGAAGATCTGAGGATCCCTGGAGACAGTTTTTGCACCAGCCCCCAGAACTGCCATTACACAGCCTGTTGTGTGTACATACCTTGGCTTCTGAACAAATAAGACCACAAGGACCTGCCCACACTGTTGAAGCAGTTGTAGCCCCGCCGGCTCTTAATGCTGAAAGGTAGGACAGACTGCACATCTTCCCAGAGATAAGGACCTGCTGTTGTTAGGGCCTCAGCTGGGGTGGGAAACAACACGTGGGTAGCTGTCTGTGGTCCTGAAAACAGCCTCCTCGTTCCGGCTGGTGAGCTGGGGCCCTGGGATCTGTGTGTCTGCCTAAGCCCAGGGTGGATTTCCTCATTGTCAGTTGCTCTGCTTCTGACCTTGGACCCCTGCCATAATGTTCCCCTATGCTGTCAATCATGATCCTCTCTCAGTCAACTCTGCCTGTAACCCCAGTTCCTGAGATAGACCTGGCGTTCAATCCGCCTGTGGCGTGTTAGCTTTTCTGCACTAGCAGACTGCACAGCTGAGCGTATTCACTAAGGGCTGCTTAGAGACTGGGGATGTGGCCCAGTTGGTTGAATCCTTGTCTGTCATCCACAAAGCTCTGGGTTCGATCCCACACGCCACATAAATTGGGTGGTACACACCTGAAACCCAACGCTCAGAAGGTAAAGGCAGGAGGATTAAGAGTTCATGGATAGTCCCAGCTATGTAGTAGGTTTGAGACCAGCCTGGGTTATAGGAGACCCCCATATCAAAGACGGGGGCCTTATTAAAGCAACAATAGCGATTGAGCATGCGTGGTAGCCATGCCTGTAATCTACCGCCTAGGAAGCTAAGAAAGGAGGATTGAGAGTTCAAGGCAAGTCTGACCTTCCTGGCCAGACCCTGTCTCAGAACACCAAACCCAGGAAAGTAACTCCAAAGCAAACTAGAAATTCACAATAAGTAAATAAACTATTTTTTATTTTAATGAGAAGCAAAGGGTCGCTTTCCAAGTTTTCATCCGACATTCCCTGCTACGATTGTTTGTCTCCCACAGGCCAAGAGATGGAGGCCCCACCAGCTATCACAAACATCCACTGTGATTATACCTCCAGGGACAGGGGAGGGTGAGCCCCAGATAGCAGCCTGTGAGTCCAGCATGAGCCGACAGGGGTCCCTTACCACCTGCCCCCATGTGCCTCACTCTACCAAGGGCTCCCGGGGGCCATGTAACCAGGCAGAAATCAGTCTGGACCAAAACACTAGGAATGGTTGAGTGTTGCCTTCCCCCCAGTGTACAGGAATCGCAAACGTGACAGCAGGTCCCCGGGGAGGGACTGAGGGGTATCACTGTGTGCGTTTTCTGTGACGTCATTGATCTAGAACGTGGCTTGTGCCTTTTTATTGAGGTCTGCCCTCTGCCTCCTGGCATCCCCCCTGGATTTCTCTTTGGTGTGTGTACTGGTCAGTACCCTCCCCGTTGGCTGTCTCTCTTATCCTCAGCGGTGCCACGTTGTCATACCCGCCTGTAGGTGAGCCCTGGGGCCGGCACTGGGATGAGTGTGCACTTTGGTTAGTATGACCAAGCGTCACTCCCTGCCTTCCGTTATCCCAGGGTCCTGTCCTTCCCACCAATCAGGGAGTCCAACTCTCTGATGGCGTCTTTGACATTCAGCCTCTCTTAGATGCTAGCAGTTCACCAAAAGGGAGATTCGGCCAGGTCCCCACAAAAGGTGCTCAGCCTCTCGTGGCCTGCAGTGTGTCCCACGGTGAGAGGGTCGTCTCCGGCAGCCTTTTGCTCTTCGCCTGCCTTCTGCAACAGCAGTTGGATCATCGACACTGGCTTGCTTTCCCCTGTTCTTTTTACAGCCACCCCAGCAGCATCGTTCCTGGGATCTGCTCCACGGCCTTAAAGCCCGCATCCCAGGAGAGTGCTCCTCTGCAACCCCCCTTCCATTGCTGACTCCAGGGTCTGCTCTCTCACTGCACACCCTCCTCCTCAGGGCCCTCCTCTCTGGTTCCTGACAGCACCTGTTTTCTGGACCTTCCTCCTCTCTCAGGACACCATTCCTTACTTCCTTTAGCAAACCCAGTGATTCTCCAGAGACGGTGTCGTTGTGGTTCTGTGGGGGTGAGGAGGCAGGCCCTAGGAGGACACATGTTCTTGCCCAGCAGAGACCTGTAAATACCAGTCTATACTGCAGGAGGCTAGGATGCTTCGAAAGCCCAGAGGACTCTGGGAAGTTTGCAAACTTGTCCCAGCTCATTTTTCTGGGCTTCATTCCTGATTATTCAGGTGTCTGACCTAGCTTAGTGTAAGTCCCAGGAAGCATGCTTGCTCACTCTCTCCTTCATCCCTCCCTCCTCTATCCTCCTCCCTCTCCTTCTTTTCTCCATCTATCCCTTCCACACCTGCTCTGTCTCCATCTCTCCCTGTTTTTCTCTTTCTCTCTCTCTCCCTCTCTCAGTATTAAGCCTCAAGTGCTCTACCACTGAACCACACCCCCGGCCCCTCACTGGGGGATTCTAGGCAGGGGCTCTACCACTGAGCCACGCCCCAGCCCCTCACTGGGGGATTCTAGGCAGGGGCTCTACCACTGAGCCACGCCCCAGCCCCTCACTGGGGGATTCTAGGCAGGGGCTCTACCACTGAGCCACACCCCCAGCCCCTCACTGGGGGATTCTAGGCAGGGGCTCTACCACTGAGCCACACCCCAGCCCTTCACTGGGGGATTCTAGGCAGGGGCTCTACCACTGAGCCACGCCCCTAGCCCCTCACTGGGGGATTCTAGGCAGGGGCTCTACCACTGAGCCACGCCCCCAGCCCCTCACTGGGGGATTCTAGGCAGGGGCTCTACCACTGAGCCACACCCCAGCTCCTCACTGGGGGATTCTAGGCAGGGGCTCTACCACTGAGCCACACCCCAGCTCCTCACTGGGGGATTCTAGGCAGGGGCTCTACCACTGAGACACACCCCAGCCCCTTACTGGGGAATTCTAGGCAGGGGCTCTACCACTGAGCCACACCCCCAGCCCCTCACTGGGGAATTCTAGGCAGGGGCTCTACCACTGAGCCACACCCCAGCCCCTCACTGGGGGATTCTGGGCAGGTGCTCTACCACTGAGCCTAGTTGAGAATTTCTTTGTAGGCTGCCAAAGTGGCGGTTGGTAGTCAACTTATTGTCCCCAAGTTACCGTCTGCCCCACACTCTTCAACTTTAGGGTACACTTTTGTACACACCAGAGTATTTCCTTCCATGGGTGTGCCAGCTTTGTTCACTAGCAGTTCACATTTTTATTTTATTCTTTCAATTGTTCATTTTTTAATTATTTTGTGCACATTGGTGTTTTGCCTGCATGTATGTCTGGGTGAGGATGTCGGATCCCCTGGAACTGCAATTACAGACAGCTGTGAGCTACCATGTGGGTGCTGGGAACTGAACCCGGGTCCTCTGGAAGAGCAGCCAGTGCTCTCCAAAGCCATCAGTACACATTTTAACAGCTGTATCACTGCCTCCTCTTACCGCAGGCAGCGGGCTGCCTGTGCTTCCCCAGCCATCCTGGAGGCTGCTGGGTCGTAAGCCATCTCTGCTACCTTTCTTCTTAGCTGTACTCTCTGACTACCGAGGGGCGGCCCTGAGGTCACCGGAGACTGTGCAGGGTGGGCAGAGTGGGACGGTGGAGGTGGGAGTGACCTTGGATCACACTCCTGTGGGGTGGGGGAAGGCAGAGAGGCACAATTCAGCCTGTGATTTAGACAGCCAATCCCACAAGGATCTCTGGAGCTGAAATGACTTCTCAGCTGTGTCCTGGCTCACAGAAAGGAAGCAGGACCTGCAAACCACACTTGAACCATCCTGGGAGGCAGGCAGCCCTGGGGAGGGTGTCGTGACCTGGGTAAGGTCTGCAGCTCAGAGTAACCTCTGTAGGGAGACTCAGCCTGGAGGGCCTGGCTGGGATGGCACTGCCTCCCTGCAGCTCATCTCTGGTGCCAGTGTCCCCACCCAGCCTCTCCATCCACAGAGGACGAGAGTTTCCTGCCTGGTGCTTACTTTTCTGCAAAGCGAGCTTCATGGGGGGCAGTGTCTGCACAGTGCTTTCCACATTCAAAGAACACTGAAACTGAATTGTAACCGATGCTATTGGAAACACGTCCCTTTCCAGATTCACAAAAGCCCTTCCGAGGGCCGCCATTTGGTTCTGAGATACAAGCAAGATCTCTAAAAAACTGAAAGAGCATTTTAAAAAAAAACACTGGCACTTTAGCATTCTAAAATATGTTCACACCATTTTATGTCGATTTAATTAAGATACAATATGTAAACAAGAAAACACACGCATTGTAAATCAGCCTTAACAAACAGGTACCGTCTTCCTAAGGGAGGTACATTGTATTCCCCTCACTCCAGAGTATTCCCTGCACCCCAGCCCCATGCTCACTCAGATCTCCTCCACCCCAGGGTAGCCACTGATCTGATCTCATCACCAGAAATTGTTGCTTGTACCCATCCATGGGACCCTTCAGGCGAGGGGGTAGAGTTGGCGTGGAGCCAAGACACACAGGCTCCGGGAGTCAGGTGAATGGCAAAAAGCAGACTGTTTATTATGGGTGTGTGTGTGTGTGTGTGTGTGTGTGTGTGTGTGTGTGTGAAGTCTCTTTATACTTCCACCTGGCCCAGTGTCCCATTGGCTGCCACACTGTAGCTGCTGCTCCCTGGGCGTGTCCGGGTAGTTCTGTTTCTGGGTATGCCCAGGCAGATCCATCTCTGGATACGTTCACGCAGGTCTCAGGCCTTGTTCTGTCCAGTGGCAGGTCCAGTGTTCTCCTACAAGAAATCAGTTTGACCTGTTCTGGAATTGCATGTCTGTGAGGTCTTTCCGTAGGTTCTCTTTCATGCCGGGCTTCTTTGCTTTGTTGCTGATGAGAGCACCGTGCGTGCAGCCTTGCATTTTGGTCTTTGTTTACTTTTACGGGTGAGGAGTTCTTGTGTGGATGTGTCTTCCTTTCATGTAGCCACGCACCTGTTGATGGACTTCTTTCAGCTTGGCAGCACCGAGTTCAGGGACCCAGGCAGGGCTGGCTCCAGGCAGGAGGTGTAGGTGGGCTCCATGCACCAGGATCACAGCCTTCCATGTTCAGGGACCCAGGGAGGAGGTGTAGGTGGGCTCCATGGGACCCAGGCAGAGCTGACTTCAGGCAGGAGAAGTAGGTGGGCTCCGTGGGACCCAGGCAGAGCTGACTTTAGGCAGGAGAAGTAGGTGGGCTCCGTGGAACCCAGGCAGAGCTGACTTCAGGCAGGAGAAGTAGGTGGGCTCTGTGGGACCCAGGCAGGAGGTGTAGTGGGCTCCATGAACCAAGATCACAAGTTTCTACTCCAGTATCAGATAAAGACCCTGAGAAAACAATGCCACCAAGTGACTGGTGCATTTCACTATTCCATTAACTGCTCCAAGCATTTTCTTTGGCCACTAGCTACATTCATTCTCCTCTTTTAATTCAGGGTCCTAGTCACTGAGAGGCAGGCCTGCACAGCAATCCGTTTGGGCACATGCATGTCAAACGGGCTATATATCATGACATCAGACATTCTGAGAAAATTGCTTTTCCACCCTGAATGCCAAGTCATAAATAATTTCAGGGTAGGAAGAGATCTGGTAAGCATGTGTTTAACTCCAAGGAATGGTCTGTAAATACTACAAGCCATCGAATAAAAAATGAGAGGGCGGGCAGATTTGTGGGGTCACTTCCAATCTGGACCTGGCTATAACTTATTCTACTAGAAGCTTCAGGAGCCTCATTCAGGTTGACTTTAATGGGGGTGTGTGCCCATCCTCCACCACTAGGAATGTGGCTAGATACTGAGCCACGGTGCAGAGCACTAGGCTTGTGTGAAAGCTAGGAAAGGTCTATCTATATTCCAGAGGTCTGTGTGGTCTGGATGGAATGTAGACACACCTTTAATCCCAGTATTCAGAAGGCAGTGGTGGTCCACGCCTTTAATCCCTAAGACAGAAACAGAGTGTGGAAGTACACACAGGAGGCAGAGCTCAGAAGTTAGAGTGGTCAGTTACAGAAGAGTCTGTCAGTTACAGAAGAATCAGTTACAGAAGACTCAGTTACAGGAGTCAGTTACAGAAGTAGGTGGGCTCTGGGAGAGAGACAGAGACACAGAAGAAGTCTGAAGAGTCTGAGTTCAGAGGGAGCTAGTCAGGGTGGCTCAGTCAGCAGAGGAGGCTTAAGCTTTCTAGATTGTATGGAGGCTGAAGCCTTCCAGTTCTAGGCTTAAGAGTAGATTGTATGGAGGTCAAAATGCTCCAGGGCTCCAGTACTGAGGACTGGTGATTTAATTAGACAAAGAATCAAAGCCTTTGTCCTGAATCAACGTCTCCATCTGGTGTGAATCCACACCTACAGAGATGTTCACAGCTGTATTCTTAATCACAGATCTGACCCCCTTGGACAGCAGCCTCCTCTTTTGGAAGGTGACCCTTCCCCCTGGAAATGGCCTGACACCATCCACATGCTGGTGAAACCCATTCTGTAGGGGTGAGGGTTGGGGAGAGAAGTGAAGACCCAAGCAGGAGCCACACAAGTGAGCACGTCCTTGCATCCCAGACTCTCAGATCTGCACGGCCCATCCCTCAGGCCAGGCCAAAAGAGACAACCGTTTCCCCACACCCACCACGGTAGTGTTTGCCAATTTCTGTGTAAATGTTTCTACTGAATCTAATCCTAAGGTTTCCATATTAAAAAATAATAAGCTGCTTAGAAGTATAGCATGGAAAAAAATAAGCTCAGAAAGAAAGCAAGAAATTGGGGTCTGGGGATGTAACTCAGTTGGTGGAGTGCTTTCCTGGTATGCATACAAGCCTGGGTTCAATCCCTTGCACCCCACAAACTCAGCGTGTCAGTGTGCGCTGTAATCCCAGCCCTCCGGAGGTGGATACAGCAGGGTCAGGGCACCAAGGTCATCGTCAGCTACACAGCAAGTTTGCGGGCAGCAGCCTGGGGTATATGAGAGCTTGTCTCACGGAAAATAAAAAGGAAGTGGGGCCTCCGGCAGGTATAGGAGAGGCGTCCCTCCGGGAGGATGCAGATACCACCTATGTCGGTGTCTTCTCCCGGGTGGTGAACCCGGGGTGTGCGTGTGGCTACGGCTGTTTCTTCAGGGCTCACGGTCACCAGGCAAATGCTCTACCACTGAGCTACATCCTAGCCCTGCCGCTATGCTTTATACGCTCGAAATTATACATCTCATGTTTTCTCTTGCATGAATGAAGTATTTCTCGTGGAAAAACCTTCTGAGGGAGTCTTGGGAGCTTTGAAGTTGCTCTCACGGCACACTTGGGTAGGATTTTGCTGCGGGCTGTGGAAGCATCCCTTTTCCTCTTGAATACCGTTGCCTCGCAACAGAGTCTGCTGCAGAACACGGAACAAAAATGGAAAAGCCCTTTCCCCTAGCCATGAACCGCGGGACCCAAGTTCTGTGAGAGACGAAGTCTTCGGTACGGACAGGGGCACTGAGAGGCGATAGGGTTGGGAGACCAGTGTGCTCAACAATGGGCCGGAGGGCTTGGGCTTGAGGGGACCCTAGAAAGCAAGGGCTCTCTCCAACAAGAGATCTGGAAACTTGAAGGACTTGGGGAGGGGTTGGAGGATGGGGCCACAGGGGTCAATGCGGGTGTGGCTAAGAGAGAGCCTCCAGGGACGGGTGGATGTGTTCTTGTGCATGGCCTGCCTCTGCCCCATAGGTTTATAGCTGGGTTCAGTTTCCCTGGGGTTCAAAATTCCATTTCCCAGCAAAAGTGTGCACTGAGACAGACTGCAGCCTCTGCTGCTCTTCCCTCATCTGGTCAAACCCCTCCTCAGGACCACAGGGCCCAGACCTAAGGAAGAGCCACACAAGTGAGCACTTCCTTGCATCCCCGACTCTCAGATCTGCACGGCCCCTTCTCAGGCTTCAGGCCAAGTCAAAAGAGGCAGCCATATCCCCACATCCACCAGCAGCCAGGCTGGTCCCCTTAGGGACCACCTTACCACCCTCATCAGTGAGCCAGGCTTGAATCTCTCTCTAAACTGGATCGAATTCGACAGAAGTCAAAATATTCCAAGATTGTGTTCTCTAAAATCCCGGGTTTCTCCAAGGAGACCCCGTGAGTCAAGACAGTGGAGAGCCGCAGGAAGACATTGGCCAGAGCACCAGGGTGCCTGGTGCCCCTCGGCAGAGCCCATCCCCCATGCTTGTCACCTGTGCCCCTGCCAGCCAGGTGGGGAGGGCTCCCTCTGAGCTCAGATTACTCTCAAGTCTGAGGGGACGTGATGAAGTCGTGGGCTCTCCTTTAATAAGGGATCCCATTTCCTTTTGCTTTGGTCTTTTTATAGCAAATGATTTACTGAAAATGGAACAAATCAGGAAAGACAAAACAGCGAGTGGTTAACTTGGCCAGCAAGCCTTCCCAGCAGATGTTAGGGACTGTGGCCGCGCAGGGTGCCCCATCCTCCTGCCCCACCCACTGCACCCTCCGCAGACCCAGCTGCTCTGCTGCAGCAGCTGACCCCATCTGCTCCGGCTCCGATGCACCCCTGCCCCCCTCCGAGCTGAGGAAGCATGGGGCTGCCCCCCTACTGTTCAATAACTGATGACCATTTTTCTCCAATTAAACTGAAATTGAAGGAGCCTCAGACTTAGACACCCAAGTAAAATAATTAGTGCTTAAAATGTTAATTGTGCTCAGATGTGCATTTGCCTGCGGTAGCAATCTGCAAGCCAGCAGGCAGGTAGGTGATGCTCCACGCGAGCCGGCCTCCCCCAGGGACCCCAGTGCGGGCTGCCCAGGACCCGGAGCTCCTGCGGACAGTCTGACTTTGGGGTAATGTTGAGAGATCTACAGTGGCCCTCTCCTGTCCCCCCAGCTCCCATTCTACCCAGTCTGTGGCCAATCCGCTCTTCCCTGGACACTGATAGACGGTGATGGCTTCTGGGTAAAGCCAAGGCGCCAAGTCAGCTCCGCAGCCCACCAGGCCAGCGGTGTGGATGACAGTCAGACCCCTAACGCCCTTCAGACGGGGACTGTAAAACCACACCATCAACAAAGCGAGCAAATACCACGTCTTTCCCTACCCCGTGTCTCTTGTGACACATTGAGTCCCAAAGGCGTAATTACAGAATTGGGGTTCCCCTCCACCAAGACTGAGAATGGTGAGCGGAGGCAGGAGCATAGCTCTCCACCGTGGGTGGCGAAGGCTTCTTATCTGGCTACTCTGTGGCTGCTCACCCCATCTCCTGCTAGCCCAGGGCTTGGACGGGATACTCTGCAGAAGCTACCTGAGCCTCCGGAAGGAGGGATATGGGGGGGGGCATCCACACTAACCACAGCCCCTCCATCCCCACTCACTTCCACGGGGACTCTGTGTGTGTGTTGCTTTGCCCACACGTGAGCCCCAGCTTCCGTCTCTGCAGAGACAGCAGACCTGAGAGGCTTAGCGTTCTTTACGCTGTGCCTCCCAAGGAAATCCACTTAGGTATTCTGTGTTCCCTGATCCGCCACATAATAAGGTTCTTTTATCTCTTGTTGTCATGGGAAGTATATATTAACTGATTAATATTAATGTGATGGCTGATTAATATTAATATCTGAGGCGATTCGTACTTGTTGATGAGTTCGGCTGAGCCCAGACAGCTGTCGAGCTGGACGCCCCCCCGGGAGGGAACAGAAGCCAGGAGTGACCCTCTCCTCCGCCGCTGTCCCTTACGGACACCCTGTCATTAGCTGCGCCTGTCAGGGCCGTCAAGGAAGTGTGTTTGGACTTTGTGTGGCAATTAAAAGCCTTGCCGTGCAAGACAGTGTATTTTATCATTTAAATAGCATTTTACATTTCTCCTAACGTATTTCGCCAGCAACGTTGTTAAATTCGGTGATAAAGGGTTATTTTTTTGCGTTTGAAGTTGAAATACGTTACCATTATCCCTTATCTGCCTGGAATTAGAAAGGTTCTTCCGAACTTGATGTTCGGAAGGTTTCATTATCAAAATTTGCCAGGCTTTGTAAAGCAAACAACGCTTCTCCTTTTTCTACCTGTTTTAATCGAAGATGGATGGAAGTCTCCTATTCTGACATTGGCGGTTGTTTGCAGATAAAAAAAGGACAGCAGTGTCCTTCCCCAGAGCCAGGCCTCTATATTGAGAGCTCACAGAGGTCCGTGGGGGACCATGCTCACCGTTCATCCATGTCCAAGTCCCATGCGCTGGCCCTGAGCGTCCTGGAAGCTGAAAATGTCGGGGCCCCCGAGCTTCCTGTGCTCCAATCGCTGGGGACACGAAAACCAGAGAGTACTTCAGCCAGTAGAACGAGACGGAGGCCTGCCTGTGGCTGCAGAGTCGGCCCCACGAGCCGGCCCTTGCCGTCTGACCTTCTGTTACCCACCCTCCCTGGGACTCCGTCTTAAGTCCTGAAACTGTGACTCCCACCCAGCGTCCGTCCCCATCTCTCACCACCACCATCAGCATACCGTCCCCAGACTGTCACACCTCCACACATTCGCACCTCCGCGCACCGCCCTCTCCACCCCACGTGCCGCCAGCGTGCTGTGACGCCCCTCCTCCGTCACCCGTGCTCCGCTGCGTCTGACACGGGAGACCTGAGCCCCTCGGCACCTCCCAGTTAAGTGCACCACCTCCTTGTACTCGGTGACCAGTGCCTGACGGACACGGCTTACAAGAAGGAAGATTCGCCTGAGCCCACGGCGTCAGGAGAGCTTCACCCCATCTAGACGGAACTCCACAACTCCGTCTGTGGCAGCGAGTGTGAGGCGGTGGCTGTTCACATCACGGAAGGCCAGGAAGCAGAGGAGGCGGATCAGAGCCAGAGTGGGCAGAACATCCCAAACCCTACCTCCAGTGGCCGACATCTGCCATGACCTGCCTCCCTAACACCTGTGAAAGAGCAAGTACCCACAAACACAGGCCTGTGAGGGACACTTCAGAGTCACGTCATAACACACGTGCACACAGCACAGCATACACGTGACGACCAGTGCCCGACGCCCTGGTCACCCTGGCCCGTGTCCTTCATGGGCACCCTGCCTTCCTTCGCTAGTCTAGCCATGGGAGGCTTCTGAGGGTACCCCTCCAACAGCCGTGCCATGCACGGACGAGTCTACTTTGGCCTGTAACTGGACCCCATTTGTTTCGTCCTTCCATCCATTTTCCCTCTATCTTGGTGCCAGGACCTGGATTAACTCTTCCCATGAGGCAGTGCATACTCTCCCAGAATTCTGGCCCGAGACCGCTGGGTTCTCTCCAGGTCTGTCATGAAGTAAACCTTGAAGTTGACCTCAGTTCCCCCGAGCTCTCGCTCTGCAGGGCAGGCGCCTGGTTTCTAAGGAGCACTTTCTGCCCATCAGCTGAGACAGAAGGCAGCCTAGGGCCACCCTGTCTGTAGCCTGTCACTCTTCTGGGGAAACTCAGACCCACAGAGCCATGCAGCCCCGCAGAGCCATGCAGCCTGGCCCGTCTCTGTATCTCCCACTTGAGGATACAGTAGGGCATATGGCAGAAACCTCAGAATGCCCTCATCAGGACCATCCATCACCACAAGCCAGACCTTGGAGCTGGGAGGATTTCTGGCTTCTCTAAATCCTTCTCTGAAACCCTTTCTTCACAAGGCCTCAGGCATCGGAAGCCCTCTGGTGCCCCAGCCGAACTCCCTGCTACCTGCTACCCACTGTGTCCTGTGCTCACCTGGGCCCCACGTATATTGTTACCCAGTGGCTCCCACTCCCACCCTGGCTCCCCACTCTGCTCCCAAACAAACAGCAAACGTGCTAGTCGCAGCTGGAAGCATCCTTGGCGTGATTTATTGCCGCCGTTCCAATATTTTGTTTGGAGCAGTAAGCCTTTGGATATAAATCAAGTCATTAGAAGGAATGACGTTTAATCCTGCAGAAGGTGCCTTGGTGGGCAAAGCGGCTCAAAAGTCATTAATTCTTGAGAGGATGGCCCCTCCCACCAGCTCCCCAACCCTCGCCACACACGGGCATGGAAGGCCAGAGATCACTTTTGTTCCTTGAGTGGCATGTGGCATGTCTGCTTGGTGAACTACTCTGGGGTCTTCCTCTCTCCAGGAACGCACACAGCCAGTAGGAGCCACCTCTATGCCC
Organism: Cricetomys ansorgei; assembly: GCA_026225945.1. NCBI lineage: Eukaryota > Metazoa > Chordata > Mammalia > Rodentia > Nesomyidae > Cricetomys > Cricetomys ansorgei. The sequence continues at coordinate 1,187,824 of JAMJFZ010003296.1, read as the reverse complement.
GCCACCAGGTCACTTCGTCCTCAGAGCAGCTGTGATGGTTGGATTTCAAAGGAGGCTGGAGAACCGCTCAGAATAGCTTTAACTGCGCTTTGCAGTGACACCCGCCCCCCAACACACACACACACACACTGTGGTCATTACCTGAGGATAGAGCTCCATCGGCAGAGCCACATCAGGTGTAAATGCTGAGCCGCAGCGCACACAAGGCAATGAAGGGCTGAGCCTGGGGAGGAATATCCAGTTACGCCTCCACCCTAACCCAGCGAAACACTGTAACTGAGGTCCTGCACATCCTGTCTCTCCCGGACAGAACTGAAGATAAAGCTAGGAGCATCTCCACTGTGGGAGTCCCTGAGAAGAGACTGCCAGACCCTAATTACACGTGACAAGTGTGAGTGTTCTCGTGCTGGGTCGGCGCTAACGAGGGTGGTGCTCATGGGCCAGGCTGGACCGCGTGGTCTGTGTCTCTGCTGCCGTCACAACCGAGATGGGCATGGTGGCTCATGTCTGTAATCTCAGCACTCAGGAGGCTGATCGGTGAGCTTGAAGCTATCCCAGGCTACTGAGTAAGAACCGCCCCCTCTAATAAATAAAACAATGAAGTCAAGTCAAAGCGTACAGCCCCAAACCGGCTACTGGGCACTGTCTGCACCCAGCCTCTACCGCTGATAGAATTCTGCATTTGGATCTTCACTTCGGGTTTGAGGTAACCCAGAATCAGCCTTCTCCCCTACCGCCGGCTCCTTTGTCCCCGACAGGACTCACTCTGTGAACAGGATCCAGCAGTCTTAGGAGCTCCCCTCAAGCTCACCCCTGACTCACTGAAGCCCTCCCATCATTCAACAAAATAACCCTCCCCGCTCCTTTCCTCCTGAGTTCACAGCCTGTCATTCCCCATCCACACCATGACGTCAATCCTAATCCGTTTCCCCCTCTCCTTCTGGCCTCGCTCACATCAGGCTGCTTCTCACGCGCCCCAAGAAGGACCTTTGAATATGTAGCCCTTAGAGACCCTTCCTGACATTAGAGACCCTTCCCTGACATCCTCAGCCTTGCAGTCTGGGTCCCGGGTAGAGTCAGCTTCCTTGGCTCAGGTGCTACAGTGCATGGGGCCTGTGGGTGAGCAAGCACTCGGCCCCACTGGGAAGATGGCTGTCTTCATGGCCGCTTCTTCTCACAGGCTGGACCAGCTCTCCAGGGGGTTCATACAGTGAGCCTGGCTGGGCAGAGCAAACGCTGGCCATGCCAAAAAACCAGCAGAAGAGGGCTCTTGCCAGACTTACAGGGAACGTGGTGTTCCTATAGGCAGCCATTGCACATTGTTAAGATCTGTAGTCTGGGGTCTTCCCGGCTCCCCTACACGCAGATCCTCAGACCAGAGGCCTCCTGAGTTCCTCTTGCCTCGGTCCTTGGCTGCGCCTGACTCCAGGTTGAAGCCCCTTCCTGGAGATTCCCATTTCCTTTCAAAATGTGGGCTGCAGCTATTTGGATGCGAACGCCTATCATGGAAAAGCCATGCTGACCCCTCTCTCACCCCCTGCCTCGCCAAGAGTGGTCTCTGAGCCCCTGGCCTTGGCTTTGCAATGCAGTCTGTTACTGGGCACACAGTATGATCTCTGGAAGACAGAGGCACAGTGTTCAAATGCTGGGCAGGATGGGAGGGCCCTGGTAGTGTAGTTGCCTAGGGCAGGATGGGAGGGCCCTGGTAGTGTAGTTGCCTAGGGCAGGATGGGAGGGCCCTGGTAGTGTAGTTGCCTAGGGCAGGATGGGAGGGCCCTGGTAGTGTAGTTGCCTACACATCCTGCTGGCCTCAGGACTGGGAGACTCGGAAAGCCCTCTGGGTAGAATGGTGGTCAGCGTAGGCTCCCAGTGCACAGCTACCAAGGATCAGAGCACCACCCCTGGCGCCCCTGGACACGCCCTCTTTCCTGAGAGTGGGGTGGGAGTGTGTGCCCCCCTTGGGGCGGGAGTGGCCTGTAAGGGATGAGGGCCACTTTCAAGAAGCATCCACTAAGACAGATTTGCTTCTGTGGCTCTTCGGGGTATCACAGACAGCAGCTGTGACAGGTCTGACAGCCACGGGCCAGCCCAGTAATTGACGCTGCCGCCAGGACGACACATCCAGAGGCCCGGCTGGCACTGAGCAGATCATTATCTTCTGGTCAGGCCACTACAGTAATGAGGCCGCCCCACAGACTGGCTCTGGAGGCCAGTAAGGGAGCTAGTGAAATGTCTGCCCTTGCAGTGGCCAACTCAGGGGTGGGCCGGTTGATGCTAGTGTCACCGCGCAGCCTCTCCATGGAGCCCCTCAGGCTCTGGTTCCGGGGTGACCCTTTGTTTTTATTCCCTGGGACTCTGTAGTAAGAATTCACTGTTATTTAAACCAGCATTTCCTGCTGAGACGGGTGGGAGGGCAGTCACCAGGCGCCCCATCCTGTGAGCAGTCTTGGTCACCTGTTTTGTTTGATTTTGGTTTGGGTTCTTTAAGACAGGGTCTCATGTAGCCTAAGCTGGCCTGGACCTCACTGTGTAGCTGAGAGCAGCCTCGAACTCCTGTTGCCCTGCCCCACCTCCCAAGTGCTGGGATTGCAGGGTGTGCCACGCACCCAGCTCCATCTGTCTCTCGTGACCCACTGGGCACAGCCCTGTGAAGCCGTGACTCCCAGGCCCACCTCCTCCGTCCTGTCAGCCTGGTAAGAGCTAGTTTTACACACACACACACACACACACACATGCATGCACACACACACTCATGCACATATACACACACATGCATGAACACATACACACACACATACATGCATGCACACATACACATGCACACACATATGCACATGCACACACATGCACACACATACATACACATGCACGTGTGCATGTACACACATACACACACACACACACACACATACACATGCAAACATACACACACAGTACCAGCAGGATATAGGCTCCTGGCATGTGTGTCTATGCAGCTCCAGCTCACCCCTTCCTTCCTCACTCCTCCTGCCCTTCTACACTTGGGAAGCCCGTGAGCACACCTAAAATCTACTGGGACCTATTTCCATTTAACAAAAACACACCGGAGTCCAACTTTATACTCACCCAGAAGCTGGCAGCTGCCCCTCTCCACCCCCAGCCAGCTCCCATGATCCCATGCTCTGACCCGCCCAGAAGGGCCTGCTCCTGCTCACAGCAACACTGTGAGATCTGTGGTGGGAATATTTACACCTTGGAAATCAGCTCAGAAGGTCGGACTCCTCCTACCCGCCACTCAGGGAGATAGCTGTTGGATGTTCGCCAGCTCACCCCTGAGCTGAGGTATTTCATCTTGTATTTTCCCACTCTCCTTTACAACCATCTGGGCCGGGCCTCGGTGTCTCTCGCCTAGTCAAGGCGCTTTGCCTGATGGGTCTTGCTGTTCTCTCCTCATCTCCTCTTACCCAGTCGTCCCTGAGTTCAGAACAAGGCCAGAACTGAGGTCCTGAACCTGGGAGACAAGGTCTGGTGCCTTTAGGACCATAAAGCCCCATGTTTGCTGAACCCTTACTGTCTTCAGTCCAGCCTTTTCCTGACACCCTTCAGTCTCTGCATCCCTCCCTTCACCCCTGAGCCTGCCTCCCTTCACTCTGTGAGCCTGGCTCCCTCCATCCCTGAGCCTGGCTCCCTTCACCCTGTGAGCCTGGCTTCCTCTATCCCTGAGCCTGGTTCCCTTCACCCTGTAAGCCTGGCTCCCTCCATCCCTGACCTGGCTCCCTTCACTCTGTGAGCCTGGCTCCCTCCATCCCTGAACCTGGCTCCCTTAATTAACCCTGTGATCCTGGCTCCCTCCATCTCTGAGCCTGGCTCCCTCCATCCCTGAGCCTGGCTCCCTCCATCCCTGAGCCTGGCTCCCTCCATCCCTGAACCTGGTTCCCTTCACCCTGTGAGCCTGGCTCCCTCCATCCCTGACCTGGCTCCCTTCACTCTGTGAGCCTGGCTCCCTCCATCCCTGAACCTGGCTCCCTTAATTAACCCTGTGAGCCTGGCTCCCTCCATCCCTGAGCCTGGCTCCCTCCATCCCTGAGCCTGGCTCCCTCCATCCCTGAGCCTGGCTCCCTCCATCCCTGAACCTGGTTCCCTTCACCCTGTGAGCCTGGCTCCCTCCATCCCTGAACCTGGCTCCCTTCACCCTGTGAGCCTGGCTCCCTCCATCCCTGAGCCTGGCTCCCTCCATCCCTGAGCCTGGCTCCCTTTATCCTCTGGGCCTGGCTCCCTTCACCCCATGAGCTTTGCTTTCATGGGTCAGTGCTGCTGAGCTCTGCTAGGAGTGTCCATATTCATTTCCCTCATGTGCCAACTGCTGTCCTGTCCTTGGCTGGTTGGCCTTGCCTGCTGTATCCTCCAGTCCTACAAGCTCATGTGGAGTCACTGGCCCCTGCCTTACCTCCTAACTGGACTGTCAACGCCATTGGTTTGGGAGTAAACTGCCCCTTTCCTAGCTAAGACACTGTCACCAATGGCAGCACCACACGTCCGGGAGCTCGGTCCACGTTGAGTGGGTGAGCTCTTGCTGTGGGCAGCACGGCATCCTGCTGTGGTGGGCAGAGGCCAGCTGCCCGAGGTGCTGCCGCTGTGGGAGGAGGAACAGGACCTCTAGGGGCCACATGGTGTCGCTCATGAGTGTCACGAAGTTTGCTCCTGCTTGCCGTCTACACCGTTCACTGGGAATGGCCCCCTGGTCCTCCCGGCATGCATTTAAGAGCACCTGAAGGAAAGGTAAGGCACATCTTGTGCTAAGTCATGTGCGTAGGCGCTGACCAGCAGAGATGGGAACTCAGGTGTCCACCGCCCTGCACATGCCGCACACGTAGCCGAAAGTTGGCTGTGTGGAGAACGCATGTGCACTGTGACGTATCTCTTTGCTGTGCATGGCGTATTGGACCATAAGATGTGTGAATGGAGTCCCATCAACACACACTTAAGTACAACAATTGTGTGTGTGCTGTGACACCCCCATATGCCCCAGACGCAGTGGGAACCACCTACAGACTATGAACAAAGACACACTTTGAAGCTGGAGTTCAGGGCTTCTCCCTATACATGGGCGGGGCGGACGGAGGAGTGACACGTTTGGGGCTTCCTTCCCCCACCAACTGATGGGCAGGTGGTTGGCTGCGGGTCTGATGGGGCAGCTGCTGGGTTTGCAGACTAGCCAGGCGGCTGGCTGCTTGACTGACAGGCAGCTTCTGCAGGCCAGTTTTGACAGTTCCCGGGGAATTCACAGTGCAGGCTGGGCTGACAAGGAGCCACCCAGTTGAATCGAGGATCCTAATCACAAAGGCAGGGATGGAGTCACTAAACAAAACAAGCAGGCCAGCGCCTGTCAGTCAGAGTCAGGGATCTCCTGCTTCCTTCCTGCCCGTCCTCCCAGAGACCGCTACCCCGCTTCGGGAGCTATGCCCAGAAACACAGCTGCTGGGAAGGGGACCAGGACATCCAAACACTGGGAGCCTGTGGCTTCCAGCTGCAGACCCCAAATGTCTCATGCCACCTGCACCTTTGAGGCGTGCACGACGTTTTTAGCTCGTTGTGTAGGTGAGGAGGAGTTCAGGGACACAGGGCAGTCTGATACCTCATCATTTGACACCTCAAATGATACCCAGGTACACAGGTCTGGTACCACAGACCTGTTACTCCAACATTCAGGAGGAAGATGGCAAGATTACGGCCAGTCCGGGCTACGCAGTGTCTCCAATAACTGAAAATGAACCCTCCAGATAACTCTTCTAAGCCCTGTCCTGGGATGAGTCCAAACTTGAAAATCACTGTACCTTCTGCCGTGGATTCCATGTGCTCCCTGAATTCACGTGTTTTCCAGCGTAATCGCCAGATTCGTGTGTCGGTGGTATTTGAGGGAGTTAGATGAGATCCTGAGGTTAGCGCCATCTCTTGATAGGATTGGCCTTGGGGAAAACAGGAAGAGCAAGCTGGCGCATGGCTCAGTGGGAGAGTAGAACCCACCCTCAAGAGGCTGTGGGCGTGGCTCAGTAGAGTGCCAGTCTGGCTTGTCCCAGGGTTCAATCCCTAGAACCGCAAAGAAGAAAAGGAGATGGAGGTAGGAAGAGGGAAAAGCAACCTGAGTTTGCAAGCTTGTGCTCTCCTGCCACGTGCTGCCCTCTGCCATGTTTAGATACCACAGAGAGGCCCTCACCAGGGACTGGACCATGCTCTTGGCCTTGCAGCCTTTAGGACTACGGGCCAAATGAACTATGCTTCATCCATTACCGAACATTGGGTATTCAGAAAACGGACAGTGACAAACCCTGAATTCACTTGGAATCAGGACAAGGGGAGGACACCCACCCGGAGGACTGAGGCTCCGGGCTGGAGGACAGATGCCACCGCTGAGAATGACAGGTCTGAATCCCACCTCCCACGGCGTGCACGCGCCAACCACAGAGCCAACGTCAGGGTCCAGGAGCAGCTGACCTCTGTGTCAGGCCAGAGCCCCTGTGCAGCTGTGTGGGCATGCACTATGACCAGTCCAGGCGATGCCCTATAATCTAGCAATTTAGTAAATTGAATTTTTCCTGTGAACGCACGTGAGGATTTAAAGCCCTTCCGTGCGGTTTCTTTTATCCAGATTTGGTGCCTAGAGCCCAGGCTGCTCTCTAATTGCTGGGCACTTGGGTCTTTCACTCCGAATCTGATCTGCATACATTATTGATCTACCCACACAGAGGCGCCTGCTCACCGTGAGACAGTCAGAAGTCCGTGGGGGTCAGGTCACCCCTCACCCCTGGGCCAGCAGTGACCTCAAGGTCAGAGTGACCTGGATGTTGTAAAATAATCCCACAATGGCTTCTAGGTCCTGGGAGGTAGCTCCACTGCCCACCGGAGGTCTGTGAGCCAGAGAATGAACAGGATTCTCGGGAGGCAGAGGCAGAGGGCTTGAACTAGAACTTTATTGGGAGGACAGGCTTACAGAATTATAGGCAGAGAAATGATCCCTGTATCCCATGAACATCACTGGAGGACACTCATCGGTTAGGACAGGCAGTCCCACTTGCATATTGGGCTTGGGCTTGGGCTTAGATGTTTTTCCGGCGACCAGAGGAATAGACCTTATATGTTATGTTGGAAGAATCTAGTTGCAACTCCAGATTAATGGAAGGGGGCAGCGTTTGCTGCGGCTTGTGGTCTTGTCAACTGCTGCAGGGCGGAGGGGCTTCGTTACTGCCAGCTCTTCAGAATGAGAGTCTGGGGTTTTTAGCACCCTCCGCCTACTTTAGACAGTCCCACACCTGGCTGGTAGGAAGAGAGCCACAGGAGGTGTGTCCACCACAAGGCTGCTGAAGCAGAAATAGGACCCCAGCCTGGTGACTGCAGCCAGCCAGGGGTGGGGTTGGGGGGGTATCTGATGTCAAGGGGAGGCGGGGCTTCACAGCCATCAAGCCATGAGTGGCAGGTAAATCCTTTTGCTTGGGCTGCCCCTATCCACCTGACCACCCAAGCTGACATCTGCCACTTAGGCATGCAGGTCCTTCCGGGTCATGGAACTGCACCAGAGGAACACCTGGAAAAGGCAGGTGACTCCAACCAAAATCTTAGCCGCAGTCGCAGGCTCTGCCAGAAGAGGCCGAGCTCTGGTCCCACATTTGGTGCTGGCGCAGCCTGGGGAGCCTAACCACAAGTGTTTAGTGAGCTCCTAGACTACTCTAGGCATTGCCCCTAATCTAACAAAGGTAAACCAGACAAAGTCCCTCCCTGAGGACATCAAATTCTAGCACAGTCCTTCAAAGAATCCAAAGACCTCCCTTACTCCACACCCTCACCACCAAATTCTAGGCCGCTCCTGCCTTGCCCTTAGGATGCTCCACAGACCCATAAACACACGTCTCCTGATCCAGACTGAACTGTGTGCCCTCCCCCAATGCTGGCGTCTCCTCCCCACCCCCAGTACCTGCAGCTGTGACCACACAGGCTCTCTGCATACATAGTCAAGTGAAGGGGATTCTTTAGGGAGAAACTGATTTACATTGCCCAAAGCCAAGGAGCACCCTGGAACTTCCAGAAGCTGAAAGAGACAGGAAAGACCTTCCCCAGAGGTTTGGGAGGGAGTGGAACCCTGCCAACACCTTTTTACTTTATGTTTGGTGAGTGGTTTGCCTGCATATACGTATGTATACTACGTGAGTCACCTGATGTCTTCAGAGGTCCCCTAGAACTGGAGTCGCAGATGGTTGTGAGCCACCGTGTGGGTGCTGGGAACCGAGCCTGAGTCAACCACTGAGCCAACCTCTCTAGCCCAGCACCTTCCTTTCTTGGCCCCCAGCCTTCCAGAGGGGCAGAATAGCTTCAGTTATTTTTTTCCCTAGCCCAGTTTGTAGAACTTGTGGCAGCAGCCACGGAGGAAAGGAAGCCAGCTTAGCAAGCCCAGGGAATGCCAGCCTGCATCTGCATGCTGTTGTAAATATGTACATTGGTCAGCACTTACAGCCTTAGATGAAATGAATAACAAGCAACTGCCCAGTAGCGTGGGTGGGCCTTACCCAATCAGTTGAAGGCCTTAGGAAGATAGAAAAATTGACATTATCAATTCTGCCTTCCAATAGCTTTTTTTATTTGAACTGTAATATCACCTCTTCTCTGCCTGCCAGGTTGCCCTATGTCACAGGAACAAACTCCTTAAAATCTCTCTTCTCTCCTCCCGTCTCTTCCGCCATCCTCCCTCCCCTTCTTCTCTTCCCTCCCTCCCTCCCTCCCTCCCTTTTTAGTCTTTTTTAGTCTTTTAGCTCTTTTTAGTCTTTCTTTTCAATGTATTTATTTCTTGTTGGGTGTATTTTTCTTAAAGAATCTTAGAAAATTACCCCCTCTTTCAGGAAACTTCCATGTTTCCTGTGATGGGGACCGGCTGCTAGCTCAGGCTTTGTCTCTGAGCCCAGTGGGCAGAGCACCCCTACTCCCCGGCTGCCTCTTCTGCACTGGGATTTTGGCCTGCGCGCTCAACCCAGCACTGGTTCACATACAGGGCTGCCCTGTGGCTCTGGGTCCTGTCCAGAGCATGTGTCAGGTTCAGGCTTCTCAATGAGAACTGGAAACCGTGGCAGAGACACTGAAGCCTGAATTGCCCAGGACACCAGTGGCTGTGCTTAGTCCTGGGGGGGTGGGGGGCAGTGCTGAGCATGGACTCGGTACAAGCCACCTGCAGTGCGGCTCCTGGGACCCAGACACACCTCAGCCAGAGGAGCGGTCCAAACTCCAAGGACTGCTTGGAAGCCCCAGTATGAATAGGCATGTGGAGAGAGACTGTGTTCACAGCTGTGAGGCATCTTCAGCCAGAAGTTCCAGGATACAGAAAGGGGAAATGGCGCCATTAGAAAATTCCAGAAAAGCTGGGCAGTGGTGGCACACGCCTTTAATCCCAGCACTCGGAAGGCAGAGGCAGGTGGATCTCTGTGAGTTCAAGGCCAGCCTGGTCTACAGAGTGAGTTACAGGACAGCCAGAGTTACAACAGTGAAACCCTGTCTCAAAAAAACCAAAGAGGAGAAAGAGAGAGAGGAGGTGGAGGAGGAGGAGGAGGAGGAGGAGGAGGAGGAGGAGGAGGAGGAGGAGGAGGAAGAGGAGGAGGAGAGAAGGAAAGGAAAGGAAAGGAAAAGAAAAAAAAAGGAAGGAAGGTAGAAAGATAGATTCCAGAAGCTTCAAGTGTCGAGGGTGGACTTGATCTGGAGCCCACCCCACCATCCACTTCTCCTGGCCCCAGACATCTCTCATCCTCACCCTTCCGTCTTTGACTACTTTATGGTGACTCTCCCTCTGTGGACCACACAGTCAGGAGTGTCAAGACCCTCTCAACGCTGCCCACCAGGACCTGGGACTGGGGTTTGAGTAGCCCTGTCACCCTTGAGTGGGACATGCCTGGTAACGTGAGGCACACACAGCCCTTTCTAGATACTTGGTTCTTTCTCCACCCTGTTAGTGCCAAGTGTCTACACTGTCTGACCACTGAACTGGGCCCAGTTGCCTCCTCCAGGTTTTCCTGGACATTTGGGATTGGGGTTTCAGTATGGAACCCAGGAGATCTTATCTGCAGAGGGGAAGACATGAGATACTTTTACCCAGAAACCCCACATGCTAGTGAAGTCACAGCTCTGCACAGGCTTAGACTGTACTTCCTGGTTATTAAGACACTAGGTGAGAGCCAAGCATGTCAGTACACACCTTTAATCTGGAACCTGAGGGGCTGAGATGGGAAGATTGCCTGTTTAGGGTTAGCCTACGCTGTTTAGTGAGACTCTCATAGAAAAAATAGAAGGAAAAGAGGGGAAAGGTGAAGGAAAGAAGGAAGAAACTTGGATTTGCAAGAGCTGGAGGACTGGCTCAGTGGAAAAGCCCCTGCCTAGAATCCCCCAGTGAGGGGCTGGGGTGTGGCTCAGTGGTAGAGCCCCTGCCTAGAATCCCCCTGTGAGGGGCTGGGGTGTGGCTCAGTGGTAGAGCCCCTGCCTAGAATCCCCCAGTGAGGAGCTGGGGGTGTGTCTCAGTGGTAGAGCCCCTGCCTAGAATCCCCCAGTGAGGGGCTGGGGTGTGGCTCAGTGGCAGAGCACCTGCCTAGAATCCCCCAGTGAGGGGCTGGGGTGTGGCTCAGTGGTAGAGTACCAGCCTAGATCCCCCAGTGAGGGGCTGGGGTGTGGCTCAGTGGTAGAGCACCTGCCTAGAATCCCCCAGTGAGGGGCTGGGGTGTGGCTCAGTGGTAGAGTACCAGCCTAGATCCCCCAGTGAGGGGCTGGGGTGTGGCTCAGTGGTAGAGCACCTGCCTAGAATCCCCCAGTGAGGGGCTGGGGTGTGGCTCAGTGGTAGAGTACCAGCCTAGATCCCCCAGTGAGGGGCTGGGGGTGTGGCTCAGTGGTAGAGCACCTGCCTGGAATCCTCCAGTGAGGAGCTGGGGGCGTGGCTCAGTGGTAAAGCACCAATAGGCTCATCAGTAGAACACTTATGCTTGAAACCCTGAATTCCATCTTCAGTTCTACAAAAAGAAAGGAAGGAAAGAAGGGAGGAAGGCAGGAAAAAGATGAAGGGATCAGCTTCACCCATCATCATTAGCTTTTGCTTCCCCTTAGCAGGTAACCAGAGGGTTTAAAAAAAAATCTGAGAAGAAAAACCCCAGGCAATGAAGAGCTCACAGCACAGAGCGCTTTTGGCAGTCCTCGTAACTCACACCTTGTGTCTTCTCACCAGGGCCCACTCTTCGCACATTGTGTGTGTTTCTTCGAATGTCATCTCTCCAGAAGGAGAAAGTAGCTGTTTATTTCAGATTTTTTAACATTGTATCGAGTGTAGCAAGCATGTAACCCAGACACGGGGAACAGAGAGAGGGTGTGGTGGACCTTTAGGGTCTCCTGTCCTGGGAGGGGGTGGGAGATGGGCGCACAACTACTTCCTTGTCATTGGAGGGAGGAGGGGGCTGTGGATCAGGGCTTACACTGCCCAGATGGCTCACTTTGTTGTTTTTCTGGGGGCAAAATCTAGGACACATACCCTACTACTGGGGGATTGATTCTAGGCAGGGGCTCTACCACTGAGCCACACCCCCAGCCCCTCACTGGGGGATTCTAGGCAGGGGCTCTACCACTGAGCCACACCCCCAGCTCCTCACTGGGGGATTCTAGGCAGGTGCTCTACCACTGAGCCACGCTCCCAGCCCCTCATTGGTTAATCTTAAGCAAGCACTCTACCCACAAAGCCATATCCCCAGCCACTGGTTTTTATAAGCTGATTCTGGCTGAACTTGAACTTACTCATTGCCCAGGCCAGCCTTGGACTAGTGCTCCTCCTGCCTCAGCCTCCTGAGGGCTAGGATTACCATGCTTCACTATGTGCTGCTATATTCAGTTTATTTAGAGCCTCAGGAGGGGTTTGAAATGGCTATCTTGAAGCCAAAGCCTCCCTCTTCTTAAGAGTGCCGTGCTACCGATTCCAGCCTGAGGGCACATCAGAGGCAACGGTTAGCTGACCCTTCCTGGGTGCTCCACGGCGGTGTGGATGGTCTTGAAGTGCAGCGCACACACCCCAGCCTCAGGATACTCTGATTTCTGGCTTTAACTTGCTAGAGCTTCAGCCTTTATTTAAGCAACACATGGAGAAGCCACTCCCTTCATGTGAAGACTGGGCTGTTGGCAAGGGGGGAGTGTGCCCTGCGTTTCCCTCATCGGGGTGCTGCCTGTTCAGAAGCGGCTGTGTGGAAAAGCTCCTCACTTAACGAGCTGCTCCGGGTTCAAGGGTTGGGATCACACAGCACACTCGCAGTTCCACAAGAGCTCAGTCATTTTTATCTGTTGTTAACCACTAGGTAAAACCTCTTTGCTGAGGGGGCCGCTGCAGGCGCTTGGCTTGGTGGGCAAATACATCTTTGCATTGCGTCCAGGAGGGAGCTTCCCTTCATCCCGTGTGCTTGAAGCCCCAGGACCGGCCGTCTGTCGAAACCCTCTGGTGGCTTGGAGTGTGCGTAAGGCAGGTCCTCCTGTGTCCTCGGCAAAGGCAAAGAACGGGGACAGGGCCCCCCGCCCCCAGCAGCTGCAGCCTCACTTCGCTAAGTGATGGGGAGCCTCTGCAAGTGGCTCCTCAGCCTCACTCCTGGCCAAATCTAGCATGACTCATTTGCTCCAGAAAAGGAATATAAATAAGCTCCGTCACACCTTGACAGGTTGACAGGAGTGACAACCAGAGTAAATCCCCGTATCTGAGACTCCGAGGAGGAGAGGTGATTTAGCAGAGCCAGCTGCCGTCGCCAGAAGAAAATAATTAAGGGACGCTGGGGTGGAGAGGGAAACAGAGCGGCTGCGGCGGGTCCCTTCTGGTGACAGGATCTGTCGTGGTTGGCAGCGGGAGAGGAGCCCGCACGCCAAAGACAGATGAGCTCCGCATGCCTGTGCTGAAGACGGAGGGGACGGGGGAGGGGGCACCGGTGAGGATGGAACGGCTCGGGCTAGGGGTACACTGGGCAGGGCCTTCACCTCTAAGCCGGGCACCCACTGCTCACCTCACTTTATGGAGCTCCCCTAGTCTCTTTGGAAGAGACCGCAAGGCTTGCAAGCTTCCCCACGTGTATGTGTGTGCCGGCTCGCATAGACTTGGGAATGCCCAGGAAGGTGGGTGTACCACCTCCTTTGTCCCTTCTCTTGTACCCCATCCACCTCCTTTGTCCCTTCTCTTGTACCCCATCCACCTCCTTTGTCCTTTCTCGTGTACCCCATCCACCTCCTTTGTCCCTTCTCTTGTACCCCATCCAAGACCAGCAGAAGAAAGTGAGTGTTCCCAAAGTCTGCTTCTGCTTCCACCTGCTAAGGTTCGGGTATGAAACGACCACCTCGGGCTCACGTTTTGAACACTTACAATACTGCTTTGAAGGTTTTTAGGAGGTGGGGGCTGGCAGGGAGGGGTGGATCACCAAGGACAGACCTTTGAATGTATACCCACTTCTGGATCTGCTCCCAGTCCACCACTGTGGGAAGAGTCTGCCCGATGCACCTGTTACCATGACTACCACAGGTATCCCCTGCTGCGGTGGACTGAAATCTCTGAAACTGTGCGCCAAAATGAAGCCTTCCCCTCTCGGGTTGCTTCTGTCAAATATTCTGTCACAGTGATGAGAAAGCGCCTAGCACCTTGCCTCACCTGGGAGCTGAGGAGGCGTGGGGAGTCCACACCCACAGCCCTAGCGGGAAGGCAGATGCTGGAGGCCAGCGAGGCGTAAAAGTGAGACCCTGTCTGGAGTCTGGGGAACTGGTTTAGCTAGTTCAATGTTTGGTGTACAAGCATAAGGACAGGAATTCTGGGCTGGAGAGATGGCTCAGGGGTTAAGAGCACTGGCTGCTCTTCCAGAGGACCTGGGTTCAGTCCCCAGCACCCACATGGCAGCTCACAACTGTCTGTAACTCCAATTCCAGGGGATCTGATACCTTCACACCAATGTACATAAAGTTAAATTTTAAAAACTGGAGTTCTGATCATAAGCATCGAAGTAGTTTCCATGATGCTCTCTGTCCAAGCACGAGGCCGAGCAACCACGGACTGATGGCTCAAAACCTGTGATCTCCAATAAATCTTTCCTCTTTTTAAAAAAAAGGTTTATTTATTTGTTTATATTCTGTGTGGGGGTGTTATCTGTGTACCACATGTACGCGGTACCTGCAGAGGCCAGAAGAGGGCGTTGGAGTCTCTGGAACTGGAGTTACAGATGGTTGTGAGTTGTCCTGTGGTGTTAGGAATTGAACCCAGGTCCTCTGGGAGAGCAGCAAGGACTCTTAGCTACTAAGTCATCTCTTCAGCCCCCAGTATTTCCTCTTTTAATTGGTGTCTGTCAGGCATTTTGTCATTGTAACCCAAAAAGTAACTAACACATCCAGTGCCATACAGATGTCTCTCCATCTTTCCACGTTACCACCGATCACTTGTCCAAGCCTCAGCTCTGCTCACACCTCCAGGGATAGCGGGATGGGTCGGGCATGGACATCATCCCCCTGCCTGCACCCAGGAGGCCAGATCTATGATGTGAACGTCAAAGCAAGGGAACCTTTCGGGCGTGGCGGAGTGCCTTTCCTCCAGGGGCTTTGTGTATGCAAGTATTGTCATATTCAAGTATGGAGCAGGGCGTGGAGAGGGGCTGCACAGAGCTTTCTAAAGGGTACTCTGTGACTTAATGACAGGGCGTGTGGAGGGCTGACCTGAGAGGTTCCTGGCTGCTGTGTGGTACTTCCACACCTCCTCCGCTCAACACTTCTCTCTCTGTTGTTTTCCAGGTATAAAGTTCAACATCAGGCCCCAGCAGCCCCAGCACGTAAGTTCTGAGACCTCCATGAACCACAGGTGCTGGGGGAAAGTTGGAGAGAGTGATAGAGACAATTCCGAGCTTATGGCAAAGGAAAAATGTGTCGGGTCCTTTTCCAGGAGCCTTGGGAACAAAACCCAAGGTCCATAATTCCCCTCCTTTGGACTGTGCTAACAGGAGCAGCACCCACCCTGGCCAAGTCGAGGTTTCTGGGTGAATGCCACCACCTTGTGGTAGAAATTATATTTGTCATTGACATTTCTGCACTACTGTATGGCGGGCAGGTCTCAGAGCAGAGGCTCACACCTCAGTATCAGCCTGTCTCTACTTTCCTTACAGGGAGAGAAATTTAAGCCGGAGTGGTTAGAACGCCCTGCCACGCGGAGGGCGAGGGTTACTGGCCCTCCGTGCCAGGTTGTCATCAACGCCCTCTAACCAATTCTCTCTTTGCCCAGGATGGCCACTTGAGGATACCCATAGAAAGGAACACACGAGATTCTCCCAGCGGGTCCCCAAGGGGCCTCCAACCTCAGGTGCCTGAGCAGCCTCGACCTCCCCCGAAGGCGGCGGGGTCTCCCCTGCGACTCCGGCAGCGCAGGCGGAGGCTGCTCATCAAAAAGATGCCAGTGTCAGGGACCATCCGGGGCAACAGCTCGTCCGAGGCCTTCGTGCAGCCGAGAGCCCGCCCCGTGGACAGCCGCTGGGTCAGCCTGCAGCAGAGCCAGCAGGAGCGCAAGCGCGTGATGCGGGAAGCCTGTGCCAAGTACAGGGCCAGCAGCAGCCGCAGAGCCGTCACCCCCCGCCACGTGTCCCGCATCTTCGTGGAGGACCGCCACCGCGTGCTGTACTGCGAGGTGCCCAAGGCGGGCTGCTCCAACTGGAAGCGGGTGCTCATGGTGCTGGCGGGGTTAGCCTCGTCCACTGCCGACATCCAGCACAACACCGTCCACTACGGCAGCGCCCTGAAGCGCCTGGATACTTTCGACCGCAAGGGCATCGTGCACCGGCTCAGTACCTACACCAAGATGCTCTTCGTCCGGGAACCCTTTGAGCGGCTGGTCTCCGCTTTCCGAGATAAGTTCGAGCATCCCAACAGCTACTATCATCCTGTCTTCGGCAAGGCTATCCTGGCCCGGTACCGGGCCAACGCCTCGCGGGAGGCGCTGCGGACTGGCTCCGGCGTGCAGTTCCCCGAATTCGTCCAGTACCTGCTGGATGTCCACCGGCCCGTGGGCATGGACATCCACTGGGACCATGTTAGTCGGCTGTGCAGCCCCTGCCTCATCGACTATGACTTCGTGGGCAAGTTCGAGAGCATGGAGGACGACGCCAACTTCTTCTTGCGCCTCATCCACGCGCCCGGGAACCTGACCTTCCCGAGGTTCAAGGACAGGCACTCGGAGGAGGCGCGGACCACGTCGAGAATCACCCATCAGTACTTCGCTCAGCTCTCCTCCCTGCAGCGGCAGCGCACCTACGATTTCTACTACATGGATTACCTGATGTTCAACTACTCCAAGCCTTTCTCCGACCTGTACTGAGGGGCGTGGCCTGCTGGTCAGGGGAGGGGCTTTGTCCGTCCACTCACCTGGGCATAGGCGCGTCCCACCCTCCCCGGGCTGAGCTCTGAGGGTGTGAGGCGTGGTGGCTGAAGCCCTAGCTGGGGGGACAGAGGCCCAGACGTTGCACCTTGACCCCTGTCCCACATCCGTTTCCTCGTTGGGGTTGCCTGAGCTTGATACTGAGGGCTCAGATGGACGCTCCGAGAACTCAGCTGAGCCGTGCTGACCAGGGAAGCCTGAGGCCCGGGAGAGGGCCCCAGCGGTAAGGGATGTCCTGCAGTCCCTTGCCCTTTGCCTTGTTCCAGACCACGTGGTTTGCTGCTTTTCTATGACCCAGGGAGGGGTCTGAATAAAGCACGTGGCTTTCAGAGCAGTGGTGCCTACTCCGGGTCGTGCTGTGCGGTCAGGGGGGCCTCGCCCCGTGCACTGGGGAGTTTGGGAGGGTTTCTTTTTTTAGGTTTATTTTACTTTTAATTATATGTGAATGTGTGTGACTGAGCGCAGGTGTCTGGAGGCATCAGATCCCCCACAAAGCTGGAGTTACAGGCAGTTGTGACCTCCGGGAAGGCCCTGGGAACCAAACTGCAAGAGCAGGAAGAGCTCCTAACTGCCGGGTCTGGTCTCTACCTCCTGTTTTGTTTTGTTGAAACAGGATCCTGCTGCATAGCCCTGTTTTGTCTTGTGTTTAGTTCTTTCTCTTTCCCCCAGAGGAGCAGCCAGACCACCTGTAGGCTCCCTGTCCCCACTGAGGGAGTGGAGTCTCTTTGGTTACAGCGGGCTCTCTGAGGACTATTAGAACAGGGGTAAGTCTCTGCCAGCTGCCTATTGGGGCTGCCACTGAGACCCATAAGGCACTGAGCACAAGTCAATGTCTGTGATTCTCACCGTGGGGAGTGACGTCATTCCAGCTTCCTAGACATCTGGCCTAAGCTGGCTAAAGCTACAGTCTACACATCCCGGACCAGGACCCCTAGTCCCATCTAGTCACCTGACTAAACACCTCAAGGCTGATAGATTACCCATTCTTGAGGGAGGGGAAGCCAAAGCTGTGGGTGAAACCTCTCCTAGAGCATGCTGCTCTGTGCCAGAACTGATTCTGAAATTGTCACCATCCAGAGCAACACCAAAAAGGTCCCAGTGGAGTGTGGGTGTCACTGCACCTGGGGCCGTGTAGACTATGTCTGCAGGGAGAGGCAAGCACTTGGTGTCGGCAGATGTCTGCTCCTCTGTCTCTCCATGACTGCCCAGAACCCCTGCCTGCCTTTCTGGGGGTTTGGGGGATACTCTACAGCTCTCCTGGAGCACCACTCCTGACTGTTCCCATTGTGAGGGACCTGATGCCGGGTCCCTGAGAAGTGACAGCAAAGGGTCCCTAGGGCCGCAGATGCTGCCAGAGTCCAGTTAGCCTCTCACACCGGCTGGGGCAAATCCATCCCTATTTTGCCTCCACTGTGGACTCTGGAATCTTGCATGGTTGGAATAAGTAGCTAAGACTGCCTCCTGTCTCCTGAGGACACATTCATCCAAGAGCCCTGAACAAGGGTGTGGCTGCCCTCCTGTTCCAGCTGGAAGCATCTATCTGATAGAGGGGGACCCAGAGGGGCAGGGAGGAGGCTAAGATCACAGTCAGAGGATTCAGGGGATTCACTGAAGGCAGATGTCCAGAGGCTCAGAAAGCCAAGAAGCTTGTCCCAACCTGAACCAGAATCAGCTCTAGCCCCACGTGAGAGAAAACAAGAGGAGCCTGGCTACTGTGACCCAGAAACAGCAGGTGCTGGCCTCCAGCGCTCAAAGACTGAAGCTGATCTAGAGATGCCCAAAGTGTCCCGGGTCATGGGTGGATTGGGCAGAGCCTGGGGCGGAGCCTCAAGTATCCACTGCTCCACAAACGGACACCTGGTAGCCCAGCTGGGCAGCAGTGTGGCTCGGTCTGCTGCTGCTCAGAGGCAGTGCTACAGCCACTGTGTGTGCGTGTGTGTGCATGTGTGTGTGTGCATATGTGTATGTGCGTGTGTGCATGTGTGTGAGTGTGTACATGTGTGTGCGTGTGTGTGCGTGTCTGTGCATGTGTGTACGTGAATGTGTGTGCGAGTGTGTACGGGTGTGCGCATGTGTGTGTGTATGTGTGTGTGCATGTGAGTGTGTGTGAGTATACGTATGTGTGCATGTGCGTGTGTGTACGTGTGTGTGCATGTGTCCATGTGTGTGTGCATGTATGTGTGTGCATGTGTGTGAGTGTGTGTGTGTGTGCCTGTGTGAGAGCGTGCCCATGTGTGTATGCAGGTGAGTGTGTGTGTGTGTGTGTGCCCATGTATGTGGGGGGGGTGCCTGTGTGTGTGTGTCAGCTAAAGATACAATACCTTCACAGAGTCATTTCTCAAAGTGCCCAGGCTCGAGCTGAACTGGGCAGACCTACATCCAATGTATCTGTCACTGGTTTTCTTTCAGGGAGGAGGGGACGGGACACAGATCCTTGACAATAACCACAATCACCACCTTAATGGCTCCCAGCACAGCCCTGAGGCCCTGTCTGGAATTTGTTGAGGAATCTCCAGCCCTAGCCTCCAGCCTTGGGGCAGATGGTGAAACACAGGAAGGACTGTGCTTGTGTGTCTGTCTGTCTGTCCTTCTGTATGGCTACCCACTATTGAAAGTGTGTGGGTAGGACCATGGAAAACCCGCCCCCACCCCCATGCAGCACCTTGTATTCACTACCCAGTCCTGTCCCATTTGCCCACCCTGCTCCCTGAAAGGGGTCAAATGATCAGAAACCTGAGAGGGGTCCTGGGGTCAAGAAAGCCTGTCCAGTTTGGAGAGTGAATGCCCGGTCAGTCTCAGGTACCCTTCTCTAGTGTGATCCATCACACAAAGCCTCCCTAGGACACACACACACACACACACACACACACACACACACACACACACACACACGAGATCCCCCACCACCCACCAGGCCTTTGTCTTTGAATGGCTGAGCTTCCCTGGATGTAGAATCCGTTGTCTGGATAGAGACAACAAGAGGCACCCCAAATCCCAGGGTCCCTCTGGGGACCTGAGAGTAGACCCCAAGGCCCTCAAATCCCCTGGGAATATGACATTCAAATTCCAAACAGGTAGAGCCAGTGAGCCAAACGACAGGACAAGCCTCTTCTCTCTCCCACGTGGCCTGACTGCGGCCCACAGGGACCTCACGGGTGCAGAACCACTCTTTACCAGAAGGTGGGGCTAAGTCCTCGCGCTTGAACAGAGCCCTGTGTATCCCTAGCTCGGCCACCAGGTGGCAGCAACACTCCAGGGCCAGGGGGTGACACTTGCAGCGCCAGAAAGAATTGCAGCCCAGCCTCTACGTGGAGAGGTTTCAGGCAGCCTCTACAGAGTCTCTGGGAAGACCCCAGAGACTACTTTCAAACCCATCAGTTCCAAAAGAAACCATCTCTCCCAATACCAAGTTCCTCAGCACCCCAACTTCTCTCACCCCTCATAAGGGCCCAAGAGCAGGGTCCAGACAGCGGAATGCTTTTCCTTCAGAGAGATGCCAGGAATCCTCTGACATAACTTGCAACATACATAAACCACACAGAGAGAGCAAACAAGTGCATACCTAATATCATCGACACACACCCGTTCTCACCAACACAGCCGGATCAGATACATGGACACATGCACACACATATTCATGAGTGTCACCCCCTCCCTGTATTTACATAATTGGGAAAACCCAGAAAGCCCTTTACTGACTTGTCAAACGTAGGTACTTTCCGTAGGGGCCTGTTTTCCTCCAGCACCTGGTGTTCTCCACCACCCGGCCCCATCTCTCTGTCTCTGCCTCTAAGACATCTCCCGAGCACAGTCCTCGGACTTCCCTAGGCACCATGGTGTACACTACGTTATCTTAGCACTCAGGAAGCTGAATCAAGTTTAATTCGAGTTTGAGACCAACCAGGACTGCATAGTACAACCCTGCCTCAAAAATAGATGGATGGATGGATAGATAGATAGGCAGGCAGGCAGGCAGAGTATCCCTCCAGGGCTTGCTTCAACTCTATTCTGTCTTTCCCAGCAAAACACACCCCACTGCTCCCTCCCCTACCTCCTCTTTCTCTGAGAACATCTTCCCACTCCCAACCCCTTTCTAAACAGCTGATGTGGCTTCTTTCAGCTGTCCCCAGTGTTCTGAGCCCGGCAGTCACTCACCTGCCTTGTACCCCCTGGATGAGAGTTCAACACCATTTCCATGCTGGTTTCCTAACTTAAACCTCCACCCCTGACCTCTGGCACTCTCCAGCACCCTCTGCCGGCTGCCTGCCCCCACATCT
Organism: Cricetomys ansorgei; assembly: GCA_026225945.1. Classification (NCBI taxonomy): domain Eukaryota; kingdom Metazoa; phylum Chordata; class Mammalia; order Rodentia; family Nesomyidae; genus Cricetomys; species Cricetomys ansorgei. Next base: position 1,167,139 of record JAMJFZ010003296.1, on the reverse strand, counting down.
GCCCCACATCTGCTTCCCTCCATCTAGAGGATGCCTCAGACCTCCTGCCCCACTGAGGCTCACCTCTGCCATTCCAGCCTCTCCACTGTTGAGGCCCCTTGCTCAGCCCACTGCCCCCATAGCCACCCTGCACGCCACTGTTTGTCCTGCCTCCTAAGGATGTCTGGAACCCATTCTCTCTCTCTCATGTCTCTTCTTCTTTGCTTTTTTCTGTTTTTTGAGGCAGTGCCTTACTACCCCAGGCTGGCCTTGAATGCACGCAGTAGCCCAGGTTGGCCTGGCTCACAGTCCTCCTGCCTCTACCTCTGTAGTGCTGGAATCAGAATCATGTGCCATCACAGGCTAACCAAGTCCTTTTCTCTGTTTTGTGCTGTCATTCAAACCCATGCCATTGTCCTCTCTGGCCTTGGTGCTTGAAGATGCAAAAATTAAGGGTGTCCAGGTGTGGGTTCACACCTGAGTGGCACACACCTGAGATCTCGCTCTCAAGAGACTGAGGCAAAGAACTGCTTTGAGTTCGAGGCCAGCCTGGGCTACACAGCAAGTTACAGATCAGCCTGGGAAACAGAGCGAGGCGCTGACTCAGAAAACCATGGCAGTGGGGCTCGTGAAGCAGCTGAGGAGATGAGGCACTCACCACTAAGCCTGGCGATCTAAGTTCGATACCCAGGACCCACGCGGTAGAAGAAGAGAACTGATTCTTGCAAGTTGTTCTCTGATCTCCACATTTAAGTGGTAGCACACAAATACAAAACAAACAAATACATGCAATGAATTGAAGAAGAAGAAGGAGAAGAAGGAGAAGAAGGAGAAGGAGAAGGAGAAGAAAAGAAGAAGAAAAGAAGAGGAGGAGAAGGAGGAGGGAGAGGAGGAGGAGGAGGAGGAGGAAGAACAACTGGGGACCTGGTCATGTCTTGGTGTATTGCCTACTCACTCCCCCAGTGAGGGGCTGGGGGTTTGGGTCCCTGTTAAAGCATTTGTCAACATGCTTGAGGCCTTAGGTTCAAGCCCCAGCACACATACACGAACCATGGTATTTACAGGCTTCCCCCGCACTGCTCTGCACATTTCATGAATATATTATCTTATTTCCTTGCCATTACCACCCTGTAAGATAGACACAGTCCAATTGTGTCCTCCCCATCTTACAGATAAGGACGTCAGGACAGAGGCAGGAGGTTAAACGATTTGCCTGAGGCCACATAGCTACGAAGGGACTGTCTCGGTTTTCAGCACCAGGCAGATTGGTCTGGAGTCCAGTCCTCAGCCATCTGAATGCTTTGCTGCTCTTATGGGGGGATGGTTTGTGAGAGCGAGTTAGGAACCCAGCGTCTCTGGAGGTTTCTGATGAATGCCTTCCTGCTGCTGGAGGCAGCGTGTGTGTGTGTGGGGGGGGGATCAGAGCTGGCCTCCCCTTAGCAAGTGTGACAGGAAAGGGGGACAGATCTTGAGTGGGGGTTGTGCACACCTTGAATCTGAGCACTCCGGAGGCCGAGGCAGGATGCTTGATTGGGAGCCAATCTCGGCTACAGAGCAAGTTCCAAGTCAGCCCGGGCTACGTGAGAGACCCTGCCTCTAAAAATCAAAGCCAGAGAAATGAGAACAGGAGCAGCACGAGGAGCTGGAAGAAGCAGAAGAGGGAGAGAAGGAGATAGAGGAGGAGGTAGAGGAGGAGGAGAAGGAGGAGGAGGAGAAGGAGAAAGAGGAGGAGGAGGAGGGGGAGGAGAAGGAGGAGGGGGAAAAGGAGAAGGAGGAGGAGAAAGAGGAGGAGGAGAAAGAGGAGGAGGAGAAAGAGGAGGAGGAGAAGAAGGAGGAGGAAGAGAGGAAGAGGAGGAGGAGAAGGAGGAAGAGGAGGTGGAGGAAGACAAATCAAGCCAGCCTGGTCTGGGAGGGAGGGCTGAGGAGTAGACAGAGGTGGTGGGAGATGAGAATCTGGACCGTCTCTTGGATTGGCAGGGAAGGGTGTCACAGGAAGGACAGAAATGACCACAGTTCAGGTGCAATGGGTAGGTCCCACCCACAAGCATTCCCTCTGGGATGTTGGCACACTACGCCGTCAGAGCCATCAGACACGTGCATGTGCACTCGCACACGCACACGCGCACACACACATTAGCTTGCAGCTCTGTCTTCCATGGCTTCAGGTCTCCCAGGAAGTCTGTGTATCTATCCGAGCATCCCGCTAGCCTGTCAGCCTGGCCAGGTGGTAGTTGCCACAGTTACAGGTTAAGACTTCTCCTTGGGGTGCAGAGCCCCAGAAGAGGGGCCCAGGGGATGGAAGGAGTCAGTCTAGCATCTGGGATGGAGCCCCAGTGCTCTCAAGGATGTGTGAGGGGCAGGCCCAGAGCCCCAGAGACCTGCTTGTCTCACCACTGTGGGAAAGAACGGGGCGGTCAAATCCAGGCCAGAGCAGAAGCTGGGAGATCGGAGTTATTCTCCAAACCCATGCACAGATTTCACTCTGCCTTTTATTTATTTCTTCTTAAATCCTGTTTCTCTCCCTGAGGCATCTAATCTATTATTTAACATTGGATTGTACGATTGAAACTCCCAGGCAAATTGAAAATTATTTGTGTTGGAGGTTTCAGGCATGATGCTGAGACTACCATTTCTGGGGGACTCTGAGATCCAAGCAAAGGCAGAGACCCAGCATGCAACTCTGATCCGAGAGCGGGTCGGACAGAGCAGGGTGGTGGGCAGATCCAAGGGCCTTGGCACCTGGGGCCTAGCGTGCCCAGAGCTCCACGCAGCTCAGGGCCATTAATCTCCAGGTAGCAGTTCACTCGGGAAATTCTGTTGACGCTTCCCACCGGTGAAAGTCTTCAGGAGGCCGAGCAGGCGCCATCAGTCACCTGGCCCTGCGCCCACCCTGGGGGAAAGGCCTCGGTCACAGGAGAATTAATGACACAGGGGACGAGGTCTCGGCATCATTTTTCAGAGGTTAGCTCTCTGCGGATTGGCAGCCAGATTGGCTAGCCTCGGGGAGTCAGCATAGAGCGAACAGGGACCACTGGAAGGCGACTGAGGGGCAGGGCTTGGGTTGGCCTGAGGAGGGCAGCAATCAGGGTAGCTAAGGATGCATAAGGCACGTGACATCAAAGTGCTGTGTACAAAACTAAGGGTCAGGGGGCTCGGTCAGTAAAAAGCTTGGTGCATAATAAGTTCAAGGACCCGAGTTCAGATCCCCAGCACCCATGTGGAAAGCCAGGCGCAGTGGTGGGTGTCCATAATCCCTGCACTGGGGAAGCAGAGGTTAAGAGTCCTAGAACCAGCCAGGCAGCCAGCCTAACGGAGCCCCAGGTGTGGAGAAAGACTTTGTCTCGAAAAATAAACTGGGGAGGAATCGAGGAAGAAGGTAGATGTCCACCGTGGCCTCCACACATACGTGTGCACTTGTGTCTGCACATACATGCACACACAGACAGACAGAGGACTGAGGACCATCCTGTGTGCATGGGTTTGGGCCCATGGGAGCACGTTCAACAGCTGCAGGCTCCCTCACCTAGGCAACAGTACACCGTGTACAGGGAAGAGGGGAGCCGAGTAGGGGGTGCTGACACCAGCTCCCCGGTAAGGAGGTGGATTCCCTGCTGCCACTGGGAGGCACACTTCCAGGAGTGCCATGATCCAGCTTTTATATCCCAAAGGGTCAGAATGGAACCTGAGCCTGGCCTGGAATTTCAGGTCTCGTATCTGGCTACCCCAGGAACTTGAAGCAGGAGGACAGTCAGTTTAATGCCTGCCTGAGCAACACTGAGAGACCTTGTCTCAAAATTTAAAAGAGAGCAGTGGAGGGGGCGTGGGGATGGCACATGCCTTTATCCCAGCACTCAGGAGGCAAGAGGCAGAGATTCGAAGCCAGCCTGGTCTACAGAGTGAGTTTCAGGACAGACAGAGTTACAACAGAGAAAAAAAAAAAAAAAAAAAAAAAAAAAAGACTGGCAGAAGATTCAGAATCCGGAAGAGAGCACTTCCTGGTTTCCTCAGAGGATGCAACCAATGGGAGAGCAGCCTATGCCCTCAGCCTCTCTGAGGCCCCGCCTCCTCAGCCCCGCATCTTAGGAGTGAGGTTTTTTAACAGTGTCCCAGTTAGAAGGGGTGTGGACAAGCATGCAGTCCATAATATCCACTGGACCCCGCGGTCACCTGTGTCAGATGCTGTGCTGAGCATCACACTCACGTGGGGTGTCCGGATCACAGCGAAGCGTGGAGATTAGTCCCTTGACCCTCTACCACCCAAATGGCCACTAGAGACTTCACTGGCCCTTGGGAAACAAGGGCCTGTCACCTGCCTGTGGTGGTTCGAAACAGAGCAGCCTCCGCAAGTGGAATTGTTTGGGAAGAATTAGGTTTTAAAAGCTTGTACCATTCCCAGTTAGCGCCCCCCGCCCATCTTTCTCTCTCCTGCTTGTGGGTCAGACATAAGCTCTCCACTACTGCTCCAGCACCATGCCTGCCTGTTGCCATGTTCCCCACCACGATGGATGACTCTAACCCTCTGAAACTGGAAGCAAGCTCCCAATCAACTCTTTCTCCTACAAGTAGGCTCGGTCATGGTGTCTCTTCACAGCAACGGAAAAGTACCTAAGACACTGCCTCGGCCACACATCCTGGCAGCTGTGCAGACCCTGAAGCCAAGACTTCCACCCTACCCTAGCCTACCTAGGGTATGCCGGGCTATGCCTGCCATGCCCACCAGCCTTTTGGGGCTCTTAACACCATGTTAGGCTCTGGAATGCAGCCATTGGGCATACTTAACCCCTTAAGCCCCTGTAGGGAACTGAATAGCCAGAGAAAGACCCTGTCTGTCTCATGGCCAAGACCAATATTTAAACTGATGTCTGTTTAGCGCATGTGTGCACACGCAGGCACAAACACACATGCACACACACACAACTTTACCTCCTACAGAGACTATGTAACTAATCAGAGTTCTCAGAAATATATGTACTTTGTCACAGACCTCAGACAGACAACATGCACACACCTGGATAAATTCCAAAGGAGGGGTAAATGGAAGCCACATCTTAGATGACAATGGCATCGCTTAGAAGCCTGAGGCCACCACCTTCACATGGAAAGGACCCGACCCAGAGCCTGGAACCTTGCATACCAGGGGTCGCCTCTGTCCCTTTTGAGGGCTGTTCTGTGCCTCTCTGACCCACTGTGGACCTACTTCCTCTACATTTCCACAGAGCAGCAGCCAAGGCAGGGCTCCAGGCCTGCTGCTCACAGAGGAAGTGACCTCACCTTTGTCCTGTGTCCCAGCCTTGGAGAGACTCAAGAACCCCCATGTTCCAAATGCGGGAATCTGTCCTACAGAGTCCGCCAGCCAGCAGGGAACAGAGCTGAGTGGGAAGGCCCCTTGCAGCCCTGTGGGAGGTAATCTCTCCAAGGATCAGAAACAGGAGGAGACGGTTGGCACTCACCTTTAAGGCCCGAAGAACGCCAGGCTCCATGCTAGCTTTACACCTTCATTGAGTGCACCAGTTTGTGGCTTTAAAAGCCAGACAGAGCCCGGCTAAGGACAGTGAACTTCCGAACTGCACAAGCAAGCACTTCCGTGATCTCTTGAAGAGAACCCTCGGTTTCCACGGAGGGGATCTGAAGAGGGAAACTGAGACAGTGAACGCAGAAAGATTACCACTGTGAGCTCCCAGAGGAGGGGTGAGGGAACCTGGCCCAGCCTGAGGTAGTGATGGAGAGTCACACGTGGGTTTGAGACGTTCCTCACCAGACCTCAGTGACGGGCTGAGTCTGAGGTGAGGGTAAAAAGGAGCCTTTCCGATGACCTCCAGCTTCTTGCTTACACACTGAGTGAAAGACAAGAACCTTCTGGGGAAGTCCAGGTTGGGAGTAGAGCAAGAATAGATTGTGAGCCTGGATCTGTTGAGTCTAAGCAACCTCGGGTATCCCAGTCAAGGCCGCAAGTAGGCAGGGGATCTACTGGTGAGAGAAAGCATGACCCGTACAGGGTATAAACATGCAGAATGGACAAACTAACGGTGCATATATGTACACATGAGAGCACCCTCTACATTCCCACGGCGGCCGATGGAGCCAGTCAGCACAGAGAGGGGCTGGCCAGGATCCCATGTCACCACATTCTGACACACAGGACCAAAGAACGGAGAAGGCAGATTTGTCAAGACGGAAGGATGTTTGTGCTTAGCTCTGTTCTTGAGTCTGGTGGTGCACACCTGTAACCTAGCCCTGGGGAGGCTGAAACAGGGGGATCACAAGTTCAAGGCCAACCCAGGCCACAGGGAGAGAGAGAGAGAGAGAGAGAGAGAGAGAGACCCTGTCTCAACAACAGAACCAAACAAAGAAAGAGAGAGAGAGAGAGAGAGAGAGAAAGAAGAAAGAAGGAAGGAAAGAAGGAAGGAAGGAAGAAAGGCTGAAACGTTTGCAGCCTGAATCTTGATTTGCCCCTCTCAGTCTGGGCCCTAAAAATGTTAAGATTGGGCTGGTGAGATGGCTCAGGCAGCAAAAGTACTTGCTACCTAGTCTGAAGACCTAAGTTCAACCCTCAAGCCCCATGCAGCAGTGGAAGGAGAGAACTGACTTCTGAAAGTTGTCCTTTGACCTTTACACATGCACCCTGGCACACATTTAAAAAAAAAAAAAAAAAGCCAGGCATAGGGATGCACTCCTTTGATCCCAGCACTTGTGAGGCAGAGGCAGGAGGATCTCTGTGAGTTCTAGGTCAGCCTGATCTACAGACTAAGACTCACTGGTGAGGGTGGGGCTTTTTTAATTAAAAAGTTAGGTTAAGGCCAAGATATGAACACTCATAATTTATATATTTATAGTATGTATGATTATACATAACACATTATATAATTATCAAACATAGACAAGTATGTGTAATATCCTCATGGAATTTGTATACAGTGAGGATACTCACATGTGTACAAGGGCACACACACACACACACACACACACACACACACACATACACACACACATACACACACACATACACACACACACACACACATATACACACATACACATACGCACACACACATACACACACATACACACACACACACACACACACATACGCACACATACATACACACACACACACACACACACACACACACACACAGAGCACAGCTTAGATTCTCCAGTATGGCCACATGATAAACAGAATTTTGGAGGCTTCCAGAGGCCTGCATTTCTCCAGTGTGTGCAGGTGACCTGCCCAGCCCCACCCTGTCCAGCTCATTCCTGGGCTCGGCCTGGAACTGCCTGCAGCGTTCTCAGCTAGCTGCAAGCTCCAGGGATAAGCCCTGCAGCAGGGGACAGGTCCCCATTTCCAGACACTGTTGGCGTCATTCCTTGCAAACTTCCCTTTGGTGATGCTGGTTTATCAGGTCTGAGGTCTTTTCTGCCTGCCACAAAGCTGGTGGCGTGGCCAGTGTCGGCTGTGGGGCAGGTGCTAACTGCGCTAGGTACAACAGGGCAGGGGAAGTCAGGATCAATATTCAACCTCTTATGCATCCAAACCCAGATACCCTGCGAAGAAGAAAACGAGATTGCCAGGGTGTGGGGGGGTTCGTTTGTAATTAGTTCTAATTACTGAAAGAATCGATGTTTTAATTTTTTGCAATGTATTGGAACTCTCTAGCTCCTTCAGAAATAAAGCAAAAAATAAGCTTCCAGTCTCCCAGTTCCAGCCAAACACCGCGTGAGCATGTGCATGTAAGATCTTTTATCAGTTAACTCGTCTAAAAGACGGGCTAGCTGTTTTGAAAATTACATTTTTTTTTCTTTTTTAGCTGAAGGCTTCCAACCATAGGCAAAAGTTAATTCCAAAAGGATGAGAGCCTTAAATGTAAAAACATTTTTTTTTTTTTTTTTTTTTTTAGTGTATAGAGAGACACTATTTTGAAATGCATCTAGATGTCTTTTCTTTTTGTACTTCCTTGTGTGACCTTCCAGGTTTCCTGCCAGAGGCTTATATGCCCTACAGGAGGGGGTAGGGATGGACAGAGAGAGGGAGGGAGAGAAAGAAGGAGGTGGGGGTGAGGACTGAGGGGGTGGGGGTGGGACCTGCAGGGAGAAACCTTCAGGGAGAAGGGAGAGGGGATGCCAGTTTGGGGGGGGGGGCAAGAGAGAAGGCCTGCGTGTCCCCGATGTGAGCAGAGCCAAGTGGCAGACTTACACACCCAGCACCAGAGGAGGCACGTTTCCACACCGTTTAGAGCCTAAGACAAGCTGCTGCCCCCATCCCCCACCCGTGACTCCATTCTTACGTGGCTATCCACCGGGGAATACGACTTAAGCTGCGAGCAAGGATGGGTTTTAACCGATCTATGTTATTCCCTTTGTTTTGTATGACACTGGTCCTATTTTGGTTGTGGCCGTCTGCCTATCTGTGATATTGTTCCTATAGTTTGAAACACGCAGGATGCTGGGGTCTGGCTCAGCAGCAGAGCACCTGTCAGAAGGCGAAAGGCCCTGTCCCCTGGCAGCACCGCAAGGAACATAAAAGCAATATACAGTGGGTTGAAAAATAGTCTGGAGGTAGACAGATAATTTAATCTCTTATTTGATTTGATTTTTGAGGACGGGGCTTTGGACCCAGAGCCTTATGTGTGCTAGCGTGCTCTGCCAGTGAGCCATGCCTCCTGCTTTTAGTTCCATATTTGAAAATCACAAGTGTGCACCTCTATGTGTGTGTGTGTGTGTGTGTGTGTGTGTGTGTGTGTGTGTGGTACACGCTCACAAACGTGTCTGTCCTGAGTATGAGCATGTGAGCATCTATTACCCGTACGGCTCTGTATTTATTACCGTGGGTATCTGTAGTTGCCCACTGCTGTGGCAGAAAACACGGAAGCAGAGGCATATTTTGTAGGCACAAACCCTTCCAGACCTCAGCAGAGGGAACCACCACCATGGCAGGCGCCATCCTGGACAGTGGAACCCTGAGCATCTGACCTCAGGTGTTTTTACTGATCAGAACTCCTCAGGTGTTCTACTGAGAGCACGTGCAGATCATGAGCAATCACACATCCCCCACAGAAACCCAACACCTGCAGACAATACAAAATGCCAAGACCTAGGAAGCCCCTCACCTAACAGAGTACAAAACAATTATTTTATACATAGCTAAAAATAAACAACTTCCACCACAGGTTTCTGTGTCTGTCCGTGTCACTGCGTTTAGTTTTAATTCTCTGTGCCTCTGAGCACGTGTATTCATGTGTGTGCATCTGTGTGAGTGTCCAGGAACACACTGTGTGTGCGTGAACAGGAAGAGGCTGGGTAGACAAACTGAAATGTTGGCACCATCCCTTTGGGAAGAGGAACCAGGACGTGTTTCCTTTCTGTGTGTCTTATTGAGGTTTATTACATTTGCTCACAATAATAACATAATTTAAAAACGGTTTTGTTAAGTCTACAGCTCACGTGGTGTTCCCTGGGAAACTTCAGCACCTGCGTACAGCACACAACGATCAAATGCAGCCTTCTGTGATCCATCCTCACCCCTTCCAATACTTTTAAAGACATTTTAAAAGACAGTAAAGTATACCCGGGTTTGGGGAAAACAAGAACTTTCTGAAACATCACCATGCCCCTGGGGGCCCTCTAGGAGCTATGCCGCCCTTTGTCTCCTGGGCTCCAATGGACTGAGAACGCCAACACATTTCCTAACCTTACCCCAAAGATAGGCCCCAAAGCAAATAGGACATTGTCCTGTATTTTATCTTTCAACCTTAGGCAAATTTTACAGTGCCCCCCTTAAGGCACACATGCCTATCTTAATTATACCATGACAAAGCCTTAAGCCCCAATTCCTAGAATCCAGGGGTTGCTCTGGTGATCTCCACCCAATCTTCCCACGATTCACTGTGCCTCCTGCAGGTGGGCAGGACCAGAGCTGGTCCAATGGTCATTTGGAAAGGGCTGTCACCGACCATGACCACAACCATCACCACCGTCACCGTCATCATCACCGCCATCTTTGTCACCATCAGCATTTCTGATGCTGGGATGAAAGCTGGAGCTTTGCATGCTGGGCAAGCACTCCATCGCTGAGTCCCACCCCAGCACAGATCACTGCTTTAAGGACTAATCACTACTAAGCAGTTAGGCATTTAGCCTGGGCTGAGCCAAACTCCTTGCTGTCTGCGCTTACGTCTTCCACTGTTCCCACATACAGGACAGGAGGTGGCATGCCCAAGGCTGCTCAGGTAGACACCCATTCCCCACGCAGACTCCAAAACAAACCCCAAGGAGAAGGAATTGCCTGGGAAGAGAAAGAGGGACTTCCTGGGAGGGATTTTGTCCTGGAAAAAGAGCCCTGCGGACAGGGCCGAGAGACGAAAGACCAAAGGTCACTTTCCTCGTGGCCAGTAACTCTTCCTGGGAAAAATGCCCTGGGACTCAAAGGTGCTTACAGAGCCCTGTGTCCTATGAGACCAGATGGTCACCTGTAACCACGCAAGGACTCAAGTGTTTGAGCCTGCGGACCCCAGAGAGAGCCCCGCTCTACCTGTGGTTTCCTATCAATGCCAGGCCTGAGTCTGTGTGGAAATACACTACCCTGTGCTTCCCTCCCAGCACGTGCGCACACACAGACCCGCCCCCAGTTAACAGGGAGTAGTCCCATCCCCCTATGCCCGGTGGGATGGCTGGGAGGCATTCAAAGCTTCTCTGAAGCAGCTCCCTAGAGTGGAATGAGCCCTGAGAGGAAGCCAGGTGGAGCGCCTGGGGCCAGTGGCCTGGTTTGGTTACCTTGGAAGTAGCCACATTCTGTCTGACCACCCCCACCTCTGAGCGTTGTCTCCTGAGGGTGTGGGTGAAAGGCATTTCCATTCCTGGGCTCAAGGAATTTCTTGAAAATTAAATATTATGCTGGGCATGGTGGCAACATACCTTTAATCCCAGCACATCGGGCGGGGGAGGGGGCAGCAGAAGCAAGTTGATCTCTGTAGCTTGCTCTACATCAGAAGTTCCAGGCCAGCCAGAGCTATCCTGTCTCAAAAAAATATTTATTTTTCAAATTCTATGCATAGACCAGTGGTTCTCAACCTTCCTAATGCTGTGATCCTTGGATACAGTTCTCCATGTTGGAGTGACCCCACTCCCCCCCAACCACGAAATTATTTTGTTGTTACTTCATAACTGTAATTTTGCTCCTATTATGAATTATAATGTAAATATCTGATATGCAGAGGGTCTTAGGAGACCCCTGTGAAAGGGTCGCTCAACCCCAAAAGGGGTCTCGACCCACAGATTGGGAACCGCTGGTACAGACACACACTTGACTTACTTGTATTATTTTTGAATTGTGTGCGTATGTGGGGTCAGTATATACATTTGAGTGAAGGGTCCAGTAGAAGATACCCACTCCCTCGGGTGCTAGGAACCAAACTGTGGTCCTCTGCAGGAGCAGCACGGTAACTGCCGAGCCATCTCTCCAGCCCTAAAGCTTTAAGCATTTCTTAAGACAGGGCCTCACTATGCAGGCCAGGCTGGCTTCAGCCTCCTGAGTCCTGGCTGTTCAGGCCCGTGCTGAGCTTTGGCAAGCTCTCTTCAAGCTTCAGCTTCTGCTTTGCTTCCTGCTCGGGGGTTCTAGGCCACACCTCACAAATTCATCAGACTCCAACCCTGAACACGAACTCCCAACTCCTTCTCCTTTCCCTGGGCATAGCCCAACTTTGCGCAGGAACCATTTCACTCCCAGGGAGGGGTTCCGACCTAGGAGGTAGGTCTGATTCAACTCGAGGCCTGAAACCCAGTTTGGGCCAGTAGGTGTGGCAGGAAGAACTGTGGAGGTCCTTGGGCTAATTTCCCTTTTTGTCTAAAGATGTCTAGGTAGGTGTGAATGGTTTCTTTTTTGTTTGTTTGTTTTAGTATTTTTGTTTATTTGTTTGTACGTTTTTGAGACTAAGACTCACGCAGCCAGGGCAGCCTTAAATCCCTTTGTAGCCAAGGCTTGCCTTGGATTCTTTTTATTTATTTATTTGTTTGTTTCTTTATTTATTTAGGCAAGGTTTCTCTGCTGTAATTCTGGCTGTCCTGGAACTTACTCTGTAGACCAGGCTGTCCTGGAACTCACAGGCCCGCCTCTGCCTCCTAAGTGTGGGGATTAAAGGCACCACCACTGCCTGGCTAGCATTGAATTCTTGATCCTTCTGCCTCTATTGGTTGGGGAATACAGACACGGGCCACCAACTCATTGTCTCTGTATCCGTTCTCATTGCTCACTTTAGTCTCCAAGTTCTCTAGAATCTTCTAGAGACGATTCAGGGAGACCTACAAGGTGGAGGAAAGGCCAAGTGAATGTCAGTCTGTGGGCGCTGGGCCAGCCTGGCTCCGTTGCAGCATGAAGAGGGGCGGGCCCTCTCTTAGTCTTGAGGTGGGTACAGTAGGCAGGCCCAGCTTTGACCCCAGGAGCCCTCAAGCTGGAAGAAGAGACATGGATACCCAATTACCCTGCTCGCTCTTAAGCCCCCTGCAGCAGGATGAAGGGGCCCTCAGTCCGCTCGTCTGCTGGTCTGTCCTAACATTCCTAACAACCTTGACGTGAGCTAACTCACCCTATCTGAGGTTCGTTGCGTCTTCCTCACCAAGGGCCTGTTTGGCGGTGTTGTTTGAGTCGGAGTCTCAAACCTCAGGCTGGCCTAGAACTCAAGGTCTACCTTCCTCAGCCTCCTGAGTGCTAAGACCACAGGCCTGCATCAGCACTCTTCACGAGCAGATGGATTTGGGTCTTCCAGCTATCTGCACGGCACGCGGTCCGCATGGATTCACCCAGTTTCATCTCCTGGACTGTAGTAATGAAAGATGTTTCTATATGTTTCCAGTCCTAATTAGACGCCCTCAATTTAAAAACGCACCCTTATTTCAATAAATGCCACATAAGAGTGACTGACAGGAACTTAAAAACAAATTTTTGTTTTAGATTATGCATGTGGGGTGGGGGTGGGGTGGGAGAATGTGTGTGTGCGTGTCCTCAGAGGGCAGAAGAGGCTGTTGGGTCCCCTGGAGCTGGAGTCACAGGCCGGGAACTGAACTCCTGTCCACCGTAAGAGCCGCACACGGACGTGACGGCGGAGCCACCTCTCCAGCCTCCTAGCCAGGAACTTTTAAAACACTTGCGCAGAAACTCAGACCTAAGCTTACTCTTACTGACACACACAGAGTTCAGCATTTCAATAACAGGATTTGAGAAAATGGAAAAAGACTGGTACAGCAACAAGGAAATAAAGGTCCTTCAGAATGGTCAGCCCCTGTTCCTGGGTAAACTGTGCATTTTAAATATAGTTGCTATCAAGTGAAACTTAAAAAAAAAAAAAAGTGGGAATTTAAAATAAAGTGAAACCTGCTATTTTTCAGGGTCAGGAGTATCGCAGTGAGATTTGTCTCTTAAACAATGACACTAGCTATCTCTGGAGTTCTGTGAATACTTTTGAAGTGTCATATTAAAACCAATCTCATGGCCTTGAGGCAAAGGGAAGCAATTAGTCGTGGAGTTGTGAATAAATAAAAATCCATTTATACACCCGTCCTTGACATGTGCCTTGCGAATCTTAGAAACTTCATCTAGAGGGAAAAGAAATGTTAAATCATGAATACCAATCCTAATCACACTGCCATGTGGCTTCCTAAAACCGTCGAGTTTATGCCAATCTTTTAAGTATGAATTTATATGTATGTATTCACCCGTTTTGAACACAAAACAAAGACTCACCAAACAGCCACTCGGGTGAAGGGAAGTGAGGGGTGCTGAGGGCCACTAGGGCCGTTGGCTCAAGTGAGCCTAGCATACTTTCCTCACCCAGGTTCTATCCCTGAAGCTGAGGACGCTCACACCAGCCAGCTCCACGGAGGGGTCGGGACAGGGAGGTCACAGTCCCGGAAAAGTTTCACTTTATCCTAAGGGTCAGCTTCTTCAACACTGGGGGATTGGCTGTTTCTAAGTCCCACTATTGGGAATAGTCAAAAGACTGGGGAAGCCAGCCACAGAACTGAGCTGACTACAGCTGGGGACGGGACCTGGCCTGCATGCCAGAAGAGTAGCACCATTCAAGCAAAGCTGGGAGCTAGAAGTCCAGGGGGTTCCTGAGTGTGGGAAGCAAACGTGGGCAGCCATGGGTCCCCACAGCACAGATCCCTGACCTACTTCCTGGGCCCCTTTCTGTTCTAAGAGCAGTTTAAAATCCATAAATTAAGGAAATTAACTGATGGGGCCTGCGGCATCTTTGTAAGCTATTTAAATCTATAAATTTACAACATCTTCTGCATATATCAAGTAATTGAACTAACTGCAGGGATGTAACTTTAATGAGAAAATTTCCCCCCTTCTCCAGTAGTTTGAGATAATAAATAAATAAATAAATAAATAAATAAATAAATAAATAAATAAATAAATAACTCCCTCTGGAGGAAAGTTTCTTACTCCCGCGTGAAGTTACAGACGCGCGACCGGGATGCTCTCTCCGCACTGGAGGTCCCTTGAATCAGGGGAGACCGGTCCGCCCCCACCCCCAACCCCACCCCGTCATCTTTCTCTGATGCTCGGGTCTGGCCCTGAGAGCACCCCCAGGAGTTCGGCCAGTAGAGGGCGCCCAGGCCCGGCCGCAGCCAGTAAAGGGGACCCGGGCGCCGCTCCCGGCCGGCCGGAGCGCACCCGCCTTCCTAGCCGAGAGCCCGGCTTCGGCCGGGGCGTCCGGGGAACCAGGCGGGGGCGCAGTGTGGGCAAGGCGCAGCGGCCGCGATCGGTTTCCTAGGAACCGGGAAATGGTCGAGGAGGAGGAGGGACGGGCGGGGCGGCGGGGAAGGAGGAGGAGGGGGCGGCGGGGAGCAGCTCCGGGGCGTCCCGGCGCAGGCCTCCGCGCCGCGGGGACCTCTGGCTGCCGCTGTCTCCGTTGCGCTGCGCTTGTCCAGGAAATGGCGCGAGTGGCCGCGGGCCACCGGCCGGGTGCCCCGCGCCCCTCCCCCGCGGCGGCCACCGCGCCCGCAGACGTCACGGGCGGCGCTGCTCCCCGGGAGACGGGCAGCCGGGGCCGAGACCCGGGGAGAGAGGGCGGGTGAGAGGGAGCAGGGGGCCTGGCAGCCCGGTTTCTCTCCCCTCCCCACACCAAGTCCCGCCCTCAGCCCCGGGGCGCCGCGGCGGCGGCTGCTCCTCTCCTCTTTGTAACCGAGGAGTCGAGAAATGTGAGAAACGTGCCCTGTGTTACTTATTTGGGAGTCGAAAATTTATGCCCAGCTGAAAGCGCCCGGGGAAATATTACATCAGATGAAATGACAATGATTAAAATCAGCCTCTCCCCCGCCCCCTCCCCGAGCCCGGAGGAGGCCCGGGCGCCGCGTGGCCGGACGGCGGGGGGCTGGGGCGCAGAGGGCGCGGGGCCCGGGCGCAGCGCTCCCGGAAGGGTCCTGGCCGAGCCCCCCCACCAGCACCCAGGCACCGGGCTCCGGGACCCACGGGTGGGGATCGCGAGGCGGAAAGGAAGTGGTGGCGGTGGGGAACGGTGCATTTTTGTCGCCGAGCGCGACAGGCGCGGGCGCGCGGAGCTAATTGCGACTCTAATCCTCTGCCCCGAGGCGCAGCCGAGCCCCGAGCCAGGAGTCGCCCGCGCGCGCCCGCTCGCGCTCGCCGCGCCGGGGTAATTTGGAACCGGATCGCTGCCCTTTGCAATCCGGGCTGGGCCGCGGCGAGGCGCACAGGCTGCCGGCTGCTTTCGGGGGGCGAGTTTCCTTTTTCTTCCCCTCCCCACCCCAGCCATCGGGAGAGGCCGCTGGAGAGAGAGAGAGAGAGAGAGAGAGAGAGGGAGGAGAGGAGGAGGTGGGAGCGGCGGGAGGGCAGCCGGAGAGCGGCGGGAAGAGGAGGCGGCGGCGGCCGCAGCGAGAAGGGAGGAGGCGAGGGGAGGGCGGGGAGGGGAGGCCCCGGCGCGGCGCGCCGCGAGGGGCCGCGCGGAGCGGGGGCCGGGGCGGGAGGGGTGGGTGGGGGGAGGGTTGGGGGCGAGAGAGAAAGTAACTCCAGGACGAGACCGGAGCGACCCGCGCGCATCGAACACTAGGCGACGAGGCTCCGCCGGGCGCCCGACACCGGCGGCTGCTGGGGGCGGGGGCCGTGCCCGAGCCCTACCCGCGCTCCGGCTCCGAGGTAAGCCCCGCGCTGGCGGCCACCGCTCCGCGCCGCACACCCCTGTTTCCCAAAGTGTCTGCAATGCCGAGAAAGTCACTGGCCCGGGGGCTGGGACCTGGGTGTGTGTATTGGGGGGGCTGCTTTGTCCCTCTGCTGAGCGCAGGGGCTGGCGGCGTGGGGGCGCCCAGCACAAAGGCCTAGCGCGCACCGGGTGCGGGGGGGGGGGTGCCCACGTGGGCTGGTCCTGGTCGCGGGTGGACCCTCCCCACTCGGCCAGGCTCCGATCTTCTCCCGCCGCGCGGTGTATGTGTGCAGGGACGCCCCCCCCAACCCCCCGCGCTCTGGTTCCAGTACCGGCTCGAGTGCCCTGCAGAGCCGGTGACTTTCCTGAGTCTGAAACCGGCTCCATGTAGCTGGGGTTTAGGAGCGCACAGGGCCAGGTTGGCGCCCAAATCAGAGAAAAGAAAAAAAAAAAAGTCTCTAACGGGACGGATGTACGTCCCTCTGACGCCCACCCCGCGTGTCCCGTGCCAGACGCGCCGGTGGTGGTCCCGAGCCCGGACGCGGGGCGGGGAACGCGCCCGGACCTCGGTCTCCAGGGCTCGGCTGCCCACTCGGACCCCCTGGCCTGGATGCCGACACCCTCATCCTCCCGCTCCCGCGCCGCTGTAGCGCCTCTGCCCTCCCTCGAGGAGCCCCTGACTGCAGAGAGATAAACCTTCAAGTTTTCACTCCGGGTCTCAAATGTGCATGAAGGAATTTAACTGCACGAGTGAATAACAGCATTAGTTTCAATTAATTTTTTTTAAATCCCGGCAACAATAAACTTTGAGAACAAAAGCGCTTTTACGTCCTTAATTAGGCGAGCTTCCCATCTGTGGTCTTGAAGTGTCTGCCTCTTGATTTAACTTTGTCTCCGCCCCCCGCCGCACTCCCACCCCTTCCTCGCTGGGCCCTTTCGGGTACCTCGGCCACCCCGCCCCGAGGGCCCGCGGCTCCGGCCCGGCCGGCTCCCGGTGGCCCCGAAGTTCACCGCGGCCGGCTGCGCGGCGGGGCTGGCGCGCACCAGGTGTCCCGCCGCGGCCCTCCCGGTCCGCCCCGCGGACTGTCCTGCAGGCCCCTGGCACGGTGGCTCGGGGCAGGCGCCCAGGGCACGGAGCTGCTGGAGGGAGCCGGGGAGGCGCCTTCTGTTTACCTTTTATGGTTAAAATAACAGCTTAGCAAAGAGGCGACTTGGAGAAGAAGCGATTTAGTGAAATCGTCTCAAGCTGCCGCAGCTCAGCCAGTTTAATCACCCCCAGAGAGCTGAACAACTGCGAGCACAATGGGACACAAAATCATTTTGTGTGTAAATGAGCGTGGCATTCTGCTCACTTCCCTCTGCTCGGGCGGGCGGGGCTCGGCTGCGGGTGGGCGCGGGACCTGGGTCTCCCACCACAGCTCGGAGAAGCGGGTCAACGCCGGGCCAGTTTGCAGACCCGCCGAGGTCCCTGCAACAGGCGGCCTGGCCCAGACTCAGCCTCAGTCGCGTCTGGGTCGAGGTGTTTGGTGCAGTGAACTTGTGGCTCTTATCCAATGCACTTCTCTGCTTGTGACCTCAGCAGCGGTCTCGGGAGAGAGGTCGTGGTCCACCACAGATGCTTTTGTCGGAGGAGGAGGGAGCAGTGGAGATTCGGGTCAAGGCGTAAGGCCTGGGGCTTCCAATGGTGAGTTTCTGGTTTGTGCTGTGTGAAACAGGCTCGGGCAGCTTGGGAAACGGGTGCTTGATGCTACTTGTCACTTCTGAGTTGAGCCCTGGTAGAGGGGGAAACGTGGGGCTCTGGTGGAGTTGGGGCGGTAATTCCTTCTACCTCTCTTGACCCTCAGTGGGTCTTCCCTTCTGAATCACCCCCACCCCTCACCAGGGCTGGGTAATCCACCACCACCCCCGGTCTGTTTAGGTATCTCAAAAACTTCCTTGAGATAAGTAAACCTGGAAAGTCCAAAGCCGGAGACTGGACAGGCACCCCCCATGGGGATAGAACACCTCACACCCTTCACCCCAAACAGTTTCCTGCCAGAGAACTTCCCGGGTACTAGGAGTACAGAATAAACCTTAGGAGGGTTTGAGTCTGTGTACCTCTAACCATGCTTTATAATTGGATACTGAATTTAAGGCGTGGATCTAGCAGTGAGAGTTTAATAGGAAAATGCATCCTGGTGGGTGCCCAGGATACCACGTAGTTGACCTGTAAGGGTTAAACTTGTGCCAGAGAAGTCTAGGGTATGTTTGTGGAATCATGTGTGTGTGTGTGTGTGTGTGTGTGTGTCCCCGTCCCTTCTACCTCCCTTTGAGACAACCCCAAGCCAGTGGAAGGGATAGCCACATTCTCTACTCTTCCAGCGCAGGACCTGAAAAAGCCCCCCGGGGTAGCTTCTGGGGACTGAGGCCCAATTTTATTTCAGGTGTCTGTGGCACATAGGAAAGTCCCTGAGTAGCTCTGGGGAGGAGGGGAGAAAGCCCATTTGCTGATTGCTGTCTGGCCAGCTCTCAATGCCTCAAGGGCCTGTGATCCTGAGGGGGTCTGGAATACATTAGGCTCAGACAGCACATTCTGGGGGTCTGTGGAGAAGCAGGGAGGTGCAGGGTAGGCAAACAAAGGCAGGTTGTCTCTGCTTTGGGAGCTCTGGGTGACTGGTGGCTTCCCCAGTGGCTCTTCATCTCTGTGCCCTGGCTTCTTAGGAAAGAGGTGTCCTATACAAACTGCATCTTCACAGAGGTCCTGAGCTCCCTAACCAGTTGAGGGGAGCTGGACTCCCCCAAGGTTCTCTCTACGGATGCGAGAGGAGACACGCTTGGTAACACGGCTTTAACTCAAAATACCAAAGAAATCAGATTTGTTCTGAAACATTGCAGGGCAATAATGGCGAGCATATGTTTTAGGGCTGTCATTAGCCGAATTAGCAGACATGGAGCTGCCTAGAAAACGTGTGTGTGTGTGTGTGTGTGTGTGTGTGTGTGTGAGAGAGAGAGAGAGAGAGAGAGAGAGATATGCTATGGCCTGGAGGTGTACTTTGAGGTGTTGGGTGGAATCTGGGAGGGCTGCCTGGTATACATGGGATCCCAGATAGCATCTTTGTAAAAATCATTGACCCCAGGGGAGATCTAGTGCCCAAGCTGCTGAGGAATAAGCCCCCTGTCACTGCCTCCCACAGATACTCTGGGCAGGGATGGAAGCCTAGATGCCTCACCGCAAGGAGCGGCCGAGCGGGTCCTCGCTTAACGCACAAGGCAGCACCGGCACCGCGGTGAGCTCTCGGGGTGGGCTGGGTCAGCCCCGAGGCCCCCTCTTCGCCCTGGTCTAGGATACCTGCTCGCTAGCGGCAGGTCTTCCGAGGCCCAGCACTTAAGAGATGGATATTGACTGGCTGTACGATTGTGTATTATTTTTTTTTTTTTGAAACAAAAATGCTCTTAATTTGATGTGAAATTTACTACATGTATAAAGCTCAGTGCCTTAGGTGCTGAGGAAGTCACTAATTTAGAGGTGTCTCGTTACTGAGACAAACTTGCAAAAAACCCCTGAATCCCAATTCACAAATTGGTGATTCGTTTGTCAGGGGATATTTCACATCTAACACATAAGCCCGCGACCTTTAATTAGAATTTTGCAGTTTGTTTTATGCCCCTGGAGGCTGACACCTTGAAAAAAAATTTTTTTTTCTTGATTTCTTATTGCTAATAAGCATCCCTCTCTCCCCCCCGCAACCCCCCAGTACTTTGAAGAAAATGATGCAAATACACTTAATTACAGTGGTGGCCATAATTTGTCAGCTGAATATGTGATCAGGCACAAGGAGAAGCGATCTGATTAAATCTGTGATCACACTCGAAATAAAGGGACGATTCGGAACCCTTGTTTTTCTACTTATTTCTGTCTCTAGGAGGGAGGAAATATGTCCCGGCTGTCACTTACCCGGTCGCCTGTGTCTCCCCTGGCTGCCCAGGGGATCCCACTGCCAGCTCAGCTCACCAAAGCCAACGCGCCTGTGCACATCGACGTGGGAGGTCACATGTATACCAGTAGCCTGGCCACTCTCACCAAGTACCCCGACTCCAGGTAAGAGCTCTGCCTCTAGCGTCGGGCATGTGGTGTAAAGCCTCGGCCTTCCTGGGGTTCGGGACCAAGGCCCGTGGCTGCTGGTGCTCCCGAGGGGTGAGACGCTGCTTGGTTGTTGCTTTCCCATGTGAGCCTGGCCAGTGACAGTCAGGAGTCAGCTGTGGTTGGACATGGTCAACTCTGTCTCCTCTCCTCACCCTTGGGAAAAGGCGTGGAACTCCAGCTGCGGTTTACCCTCCTTTGTCTAGCTGGCCACCATTTGACCCTGAGCGTTAGGAGCAGGCTTTCCTTGGGGGCTGGAGGGTGTAGCAATGAGTTAGAAACTGCAGGACAGCGGGGGATGTTTTTTCACAGCGTCTCAGTGTGAGTACCTTGTAATGTACAGAACTATTTGTGACCAGGACCCTGCCTGGGCACTTCCAGACTCTTCCCAGGAGGGATTCACTTCCCAAGGACACACCTCGGCACAGCAGCCGGCAGAGAGACTAAGGGGGTGGGCTGTGAGCATCTCCTACAGGTGATACTGCACGCGGTTGCCGGACACATGCTGCTTGCTCCTGGCACGGTACAGCAACAAGCTCCGTAGGCCAGCGGGACGGCAGGCGTGGCAAGCACCACCCCTTCTATACATTTAAAATAAGAGGAATTAATTAATACGCTAGACACTGAGGGCTCAGCACCACGATGGATGCCCAACCAGGGTGGCTGCTCAGAGCCTAGGGGATTACAGTGCACAGAGGTGTCTGGGCAGAGCCCTCGGTGTTGAAGGAGTGTCCCCGGAGAAGGGAATGCTAGAAGTCGGGTCTGTGTCTGATCCAGACAGTGGCAGCACAGAGACGAGGCATGGGGTCTTTGTGAACTTGGAGCTTCGGCAGGGCAGGCCATGAAGCTGTGTTCCGCGTGGGCCGCGTGCTCGCTCGCAGAGCCCTGTCTAGGCTAGGAGATGGATTCTGTTCATTTAATTTCAGTTTTGCCTTCTGCGGCGTTCCTGAGTTGTGTGAGATAGATCATCCCTTAATCGGCTGACGATGTTTGTGAGTGAAATTCATAGAAATCTTTGCCCACAACCTTCTTGGAGGAGTGTTTTCTGAAATCCGACAGTTCTGCAGCCACCCTGCCCTGGTGGGGCAGGGCCTGGGGTCTCCTTCACGTGTTTGTCTCTAGGGGCTTTGGGGGACTGAGGAGCGCTCCTCCGTGTTCCACAGTGTGTCTTGCCCTCCATCATCGACACACAGTGGGGCATGTTCTTTCTGGGGAGATAAGGACTTGGCCCCGGGATGCGGCATGTGGGACCCTCCGCTGACTGGGTATGCCCAGAGGGGGCAGCTATCTGTGGACTTCACCGGAGCTGGGCTCAGGGTGAGTCTGTCGTTCTGCTTCTGGTTCAGCAGAGCTGTTCGCTGGGCCTGAGTCTGAGGCCTAGAGCAAGGACTAGCGTGACCCATTAGACAGCAGAGACACGGGGTCCAGGGGAACAACAGAGCTGTTATGGAAAACGCCCCTTCGGTCGCTCTGGTCTTTAGAAGCGGGTTGTTGCAGTTCTGGAAAAGGTGTATCGCTGATTGGGAAGTGGAGATGGGGAATTACAAGCCCTGAGGTAATCCACGGAGACGGCTCCACGCGCCAACAATATCCCATCCGGGAAGCACCAGCAGAGTCAGAGGACCCGTACATCCTGTCTCTGAGCTCACAGCACTGTACCCCAATCTCTGGCTTTTGGCTGGTCGGGGTGTCCTAGGTCCTGTGGTGCTGGTGCTGAGCGCCTGAGGCTGAGAGTGGACTCTTGGTCTGCCTCTCCTGTGTCCTACCCACGAGTGTCACTGAGCTGCTGTCACGGCCCCACGTTGCTCCGGGAGCAGCGCGCGAAGATGGCCAGGTGCTTCCGAACTCGGCACATTGCACACTGAACCCTCCATGAAATCAGAGTCAGCGCTTAAAAAAAAACTAAAAAGAAGATGAAGGCAGGGCAAATGGCGTCCTTTATAGACGGGGCAAGTGGCTGGGTAGTGCCTTACCCAGGTCCCAGTCGCCAACATGAATTCACCAGCTTGTTCCACAGAGGACCTCCACAGCTGGCTCCTTGTATCCCTCAGAGGGCTGGCCTAGGGACGGTTCTCACAGAGACATATCCAGCCACAAATAGACTCGGGAGGTCACGTGGGAGCTTACTCACAAGACCTTGCGAGATGCTAAGGCTTTCCTCATGGTGACTGTCCAAAATATTCCTTCAGCCTGCCCTCATCCGCTAAAGGCTTGGTTGCCGGGGCCACCAAGGGCCTGTGTCCTAAGAGGAGGTACCCTGTTGCCATTAGTTGTAGAGTGGACCCTGAACCATGGAAAGATCTAGACCCGCTTATCCTGGCTTAGTAGATAGCCTAGAACCCAGCCGGTCTAGGCCTGTGGGTGGACTAGGAATCCTCTAGACCGACAGGACGCTCTGGAGCCTCAGCCAACTGCAACGTCAGAGCAGTTTGGAACCCAGCCAGACCCAGCGTTTTGCTTGCTACACAGAACAGAGCGTTTGAGCTCAGCCAGGAAGGGTAGAAAGAGTTCCCAGGAAGGGTGAGGTGTTGAATTTGCCGACTGGCCTGTGCACGTGGCTCTGACCTCTTTCTTGCCAGAGCCTGGTGAGGACCCTCAGCTCTGGCACGTGATATGCTGGCTTAGTCACATCTGTGCTCAGGGATTGTGGGTGCCCCCACACACACACACACACACACTTCCACAGCTAAATGTCCAAGTTCCGCTGGGCCAAGTCTCAAGTGAGCTGTGGAAGACACCAGGGTTTCCAGCAGGCACCTTGTCACCAGGCAGTGGAATCCTGAGTTCTCGTTGACTGGTCCGGTAGTCTGCATGCAGTGGATCCAGTGTCAGGAGCCTCATCCAGAGAGAGAGAGAGAGCCAGGCACAGAGGCTTGGGTGTGGACCTCCGCATCTTCTCTTCCCTGTGTCTGGGGAGGACGTTGTCACCAGCAGCCTCTGGAGTCCTAAGGAGTTAGATTTGCCCGTTGCACCTCTGGTTCTCCCGGCTCTGGCCTGCTCGCTCCCACCTACTGGCATCCTTGTCCTTCATACTGCACACCCCCCCCCACCACAGTCTGACTGCGCACCCAGAGTAGGACAGTGTGGATTGGAAGTTCCTAGGAAGGGCGTTGAGGCTCTAAGCCCCCCAGCTCCTGGCAGCTGGCGTGCTGTGGGCTCACGTGTGGCTGTGGTTGGGAGTGGCTGACAGACTGATCTGGTGTGGGCGGCCATAGAAGCAGGACAGGGAGAGGACACTTGGAAGCGTGCAGGGGGCTGGTACAGGCAGCGAAGGGATGTAAGCCCTAACTTGTGCGGGCCATGCCCTTAGGTCCCCCATCCCTGGTTCTCCCTTCTCTTTCTTAGAAACAGTTCTCCCAGGCTCGATGTCAAGCCACTGAAGGACACTGACCACTTCCCTCCTGCTCCCAAGCTGCCCCCACCCCACTTTGGGGCCCCTGACTACCTAGCTTAGCCTAAGATCTACACAGAGCCGTTAGCCAGACCCCGCCGCTGTGTGCCTCATGGAGCGCTAGCCAAGGCTCTGAGGCCGGGTTCCCCCTCCGAGGCATGGATAAGGAGAGGCATCGGGGACTCCCCCCAGGACTTCCCACAGTCCCTGTGCCCCTAGCGCTGTCAGGCACTGTTTCCTCCCCCTTCCCAGCCTCACCGGGTGTGCGTGTGCTCTGAGGCGTATGGATGCCTGTCTAGGGCTTGGACCACATGATCACATGCTGGGGGAGGCGGTGGCGTTGGGGACGGTGCATGCCATAGTCCACACACTCCCTCGTGCCCGTCTCTCCCCTGTGGCTCCTTAAGTGAGCAGCTGTGGGGCACTTACATGTCTCTGAGTCGCTTGTGTTAGCTGAATGTCAGAGCCCGAGTCTGCCTGAAACTGTGACCCTGTGCCTGTTGGCTGAGTGTGCTGTGTATCTGATGTCGGTTGACGTGGCCAGGATGAGAAGGTGTGTGTCCCCCAGAGACCTGGCTGGTTGACATACATTTAGCAGGTGTGTGGCTGGGCGCTGGGGTGCTGGGCGGTTGATGCATGTTTGCGTGTGCAGCTCGGACCAGCTGGTTTTTGTGGCTGGCTGTGTCTTGCCATGGCTTTCCAATATGTGTCGGTAGGCCATCGGACATAGGGTAGTGTCCCAATGTTGTTGGGGTCTGTGACATGACTGCCCTGGTGTCCTGTGTGTACGGAGCCGGCCTATCTGCCTCAAGTGTATGCGCTGACTGTGTCCAGCTTGGCAAGGTCTCTAAGTTATCTGCGGGTGACCTTCTGCCCCTCCGGCCCAGTGAGCCCTAGGGATTAGGGCTCAGGGCAGGTGAGCTCAGCCCCGCCCTGCTCATACCCCATCTTGCCTGTCTCTCACAGAATAAGCCGCCTCTTCAACGGCACGGAGCCCATTGTCCTGGACAGTCTCAAGCAACATTATTTCATCGACCGGGATGGAGAGATTTTTCGCTACATCCTGAGTTTCCTGCGGACGTCAAAACTGCTGCTTCCAGATGACTTCAAGGTAAGTCCGCAGCCGGCGGCGCCCCCCTGCACTGCCTGTGTAGTGGCATTACACAGGGGACGCTGTGACTTAATAAATGGACCCACGGTTGTCATGGCAACCGCAAAAAAAAAAGTTAACCGATGAAGCCGAGGGCTAAATCAGTTTTTCTAAACTCATTTTGCTTTCTCACATCTTCAGAGTATTTATCAGGGTGTAACAACAATTAAGCTTGGGCACTTACCCCAGGTTGATATTAGCTGTGTTTAAGGACCGCTGTGCGCTGGAAGGGAGGAGTTAGGGGTCCGTGCGTCTGTTCCTTGTTGGCAATTTGCAGGGGGAAAACCCCCTGAGAGCCGGGCGGTCACCCTTGAAACAAATGTAACTCCCAGGACTCAGGATGAGCTTGTCCTAGGTGGCTGATCTGGTTCCCCATGGTCCTGCCTCGGTGCTGAGCCCCTCCGAAATCCTGGGAATCGCCGGAGGAGGGAAACTCGGGCCTGGCTCTCGCTGGCAGGTGTCTGTCTGTCTTGCTTTGAGGTTTCTTGCTTTGAGGCTTCCTGCAGCGAGCGACCACTGCACCAGCAGCCCTGGGGCTCTCTGTCCTTCGTCCAGCTCAGTTACTAAAGGGCAGCAACTGATTTGGTCTGAAAACGGGGCTACACAGGAGGAAGCCGTAGGCTTTGCCCCTTCCGGTCTAGGAAATAGAGGCTGAGTCTGAATTGCATGGAGCCAGTGCTTCAGAAATAGCGTGCGTCTGCTGTGGTGGATGGCACCTTCATCCCAGGCCTTCCAAGGCTGAGGTAGCAGGGGTTGCTGTTAGTTCTAGGCTAGCCTGACCTACAGAGTAAGATACTCTCTTAAAAAAAAAGTCAGGCATGATGGAGCACACCTTTGATCCCAACACTTTGGAGGCCTTTGTGAGTTTGAGGCCAGCCTGGTCTATCTATTGGGGGGTGGGGGGTAGTTCCAGGCCAACCAGGGCTACCTAGCGAGACCTTGTCTCAAAACAAAGAAATAACATAAACAAATAAGCAAAATAGAGTAAGTAGGGTACGAGTCAGCGATGGGGAGACCTGGCCGGCCTGCGCGGGTTTGGAAGAACATGCAACGTTGAGCTAGGTGGTGCGGCAAGAACGGGCAGACGAGGGGGAGGTCCCTGCCGAGGGTCTGCGTGGCCCTGGAGAGACTGTCCGGAGCCTGGGGCTTTATGAACCAGGAAGGGCAGGGGGAAGGGAGGCTGCTGGTGATACCTGCATCTCCGTGGGCCGCTGGGCCGCTGAGCACCTGGCACAGCTGAGAGCAGGGGAAGAATGATCAGGTTTGCAGATTGGGGGGATCACGCTGGCTCTTGCGTGAGGGAGACGGCGGGGAACAGGGTGGAGACAGGAGGCTAGTCACATGTGTCACCGGTTCTGGGCTTGCCGGGAGCACGAGGTGGTCCAAAGGCTGTGAGTGTGGATATTTTGATCAGGAGGTGCTGGAGAGTATGCCCAGCTGTTGGGCCTCAAATCGATGAGTGGAAGTCTAGGCGTGGAATGTTCTAGGCTACGGAGAAAGATTTAGCATAAGGACGTCTCACGAAACCCCAGGAGCTTGCGAGAGTTGGGAGAGCAGAGACCCGGGATGGAGCCCCAAGGAGTCTTTTATGGAAAGCAGGTGGGGTCGCAGCTCACGGTAGGCCCGGATGACAGGTTGGGATTCTGGGCCTTTGGGAACAACAAACAGTAGCTTTCAGGGAGGGCCGTGCTTTGAGAATTCTTCTTTGCTTCTCCTCTGGGGCCCTCAGAGTCACCACTCGACCTGTGTGCTGAGCACCACTGAGTAGTGTCAGGGTCTGAGTGACAGCTTCTGTGCGTGGGCTGCTTGGTAAGAGTAAACTTTCAATTCTGGGGACCTCGCCACATCCTCTACCTGCCCGGGCAGGGACAGGCTCTCGGCAGATCTTCCGTCCCTTAATCTCTCTGCTTCTCAGGGTCCCCCGTGTGTATTCGCAGTGTCAGGCTCTTAGGTCTTGTGGCTGATGGGGGACCAGGCGAAATACACTCGGTGAGGGTCTGCGCAGTGCCCTAGAGCCCGTGTGACGTCTCCCCTGGGTGGATTTCCAGGCGTCCGGCTCCGGCCCTTCTAGTTTAGCTCTTTCCATGACACTCGTGGTTGCCATTCGGATGGAAGGTCCAAGAAGAGACTCAACAGATGCACCCCAGCCCACTCTTAGATTCGTATGTCGGGGGTACACCCATCGGCACCTTCTTCGCTCATCTCTACAGCGGGAATGGCCACGCTGGTCCACACTGTGTCCTGGGAGCTTCAGTATCTGTGAAGGGAGGGAAGGGGCCCCACTCGGGGGTGGGACGAGCGTCCTTCTTCCCCTACTGACACTGTGTTCCGTCAACAGGACTTCAACCTGCTGTATGAGGAGGCCAGGTACTACCAGCTGCAGCCCATGGTGCGCGAGCTGGAGCGCTGGCAGCAAGAACAGGAGCAGCGGCGCCGGAGCCGGGCCTGCGACTGCCTGGTGGTGCGGGTCACCCCCGACCTGGGCGAACGCATCGCACTCAGTGGCGAGAAAGCCCTCATCGAGGAGGTCTTTCCTGAGACCGGAGATGTCATGTGCAACTCCGTCAACGCTGGCTGGAACCAGGACCCCACTCACGTCATCCGCTTCCCCCTCAACGGCTACTGTCGACTCAACTCAGTGCAGGTGAGGGCTGGGGGCTGCCTCCCCGGCGTACCCCGGATGCAGAGAGCGCGTGGGAGGGAGACCCAGTCCCGGGACGGAATGGGCAAAACCATACAGAAAAGGCAACAATGTGTGGATACATAATTTATGCCTTGCTCATAATTAAATGATGGTGCCTGAGGGATGGACTTAAAAAAATTGATCTGTACTTTTCTTTTTCCCCTAAAAGGATGTTCTATTAAAAAAAAAAAAAAAAATGGCCCAGAGAATTTTCAACAGAGCATGCTTCATTTAACATGCAGAGGCTGCCTTTGGATTCAAATTAAACCCAGGCACCAGGAAAGGCAGGAGCCTCTTCCATGAGGCTGGCCCTGGGGCTCCTGGCAGGCAACCTAGCTCTGGCTGCCTAGAGCTCTTCTTTAATTTCTGAGACAGGGCCTTATGTGTCACCCAGGCCAGTTGTGCACTGGAGCTCCTCCCGCCTCAGCCTCCCAAGTGCTGGGATTACCGACGTGTACCCCACTGCCCAGAATATCTCTGGCCTTGCTTCATCAGGATGAGTGAGGACCTGGAAGCCGAAACGATGTAGCGACCCTGAAAGCTTTTTCCTGACTCAGAGGCACTTATATTTTGGGGTTAGGACAGAAGGGACCCTTTGGGGAAAGCCCCCCACTTCCTGCAGGCTATGGGTAAGAGTTTCCTAGTTGCAGGACACAGATATAAGACCAGCCCCCACCTTCCCAGAGACAAAAACCCAGGAGGCCATGCAGGCCTACAGAGACTCACACTCTGAGAGGGAGGACTCCCCCTCTTTCCCTCCACCTAGAGCTCCTTTTTGCTGATGATCCCTCAGGCCTCAAACCATCTGGGACTCAGCTCCAGGAAGCAGGTGGCTGCCCCGAGGCTAGGGGGCAGGGGCTTTCCATTATTGAAGCAAGAGATTGAGAAAGGGGGTGCCTGAGGCCATGGGGAGATGGGGTAGGACACACCCTAGATAACAGGGAAGGGACCAAAAGCCCCTTCTGCTTCCCTACTTCTCGCTGTGCACCCCTGAGGGTTAGGGGGAGTCGCTTGGGTGGAAGAGCAGAGACCCACCGTGGTTGGATAAATAGAGGGGCCCCTGGGCCTGACTCGCGTGTCCCTAACAGGGTATGATCCAAGTGGTTCAACGGGGACCTTTGTCAGTGAGAGACACCAAGACCCATCAGAAAGTAGCTTACTCTGTCCCCAGCACCCCGATGCCCACCGGGCCAGGCAAACTCTGGCAGCCGGGCACTGTTGACCCCTTTTCTTTCCCCTGCAGGTCCTAGAAAGGCTGTTCCAGAAGGGGTTCAGCGTGGCCGCCTCCTGCGGGGGGGGTGTGGACTCCTCCCAGTTCAGCGAGTACGTACTTTGCCGAGAGGAGCGGCGGCCGCAGCCCACCCCGACCGCAGTACGGATAAAGCAAGAGCCCCTGGACTAGGCCCTGCCTCGGTGCCCATCTGAGACCCCTCAGCCCCGGAGCAACCCCAGGGACAGAGCGATAGCGCTGAGGAGTCCTGCCTGTTTGTGCTTTGCAGTGGGCAGGAGACTGAGGGTGGGGATGCGGGGTCTGAGCTCCTCCCCGGGAGTGGGGAGTCCCGAGTGTCATGGCAACAGCACTAGAGGATGCTTGCTCGAGGCACGCCTGTGGACAGACCCAGAGATGCCCTGCTGCCAGCTCCTCAGCCCTTCTGCTCCTCAGCCCGCTACAGCGTCCTCTGCTGGGTCAGTCGCTCCAGAGCAGCTGGTTATCCTCCACGCTTGGCAGACGTCGGCGGGTCTCCTCGCGTCAGAGATGACTTATTTTTCTACAGTATTTAAAACGGAAGTAACCCCGCCACACACGTCCGCGGCGGCGGCAAGGCCATCAAGGACCGTCGCTGCTTTTACCTGGTGCTCAATGTGCAGTTAGCCTTGCCAAGGACGGGCTGCCGGCATTCAGGCCCAGGTGCCTGCTGAGCTGGGGCTGTGGGGACAGATTTGGGGGTGGCGGTGCTGCAGGAGATGGAACAGGGCCCCCTAGGGGCAGGGCAGCTGGGAGGAGGGCAATGGGGCTGAGTGACTGTGACTTCGATGGAAACACTCTGCTGCCTCCTCTGTCCCGGGTTGCAGTTGGTGCCTACCTGACCTGCCAATGCCGGGGGGCTTCTGATGCCACTTGGCTGTGCTCACCTCTGGGTTCTTGGAGAAGTCTCCGCCCATCCAGTCAGCACGGGGCACAGTTTATCTCAGGAATGGGCCCTTCTACCGAGGGACCCATCTGTCAACATCATCCTCTGGGTCCCCAGCTCAGGGAGCCGCCTGCCCCAGCTCCAATTTTCCTACACTCATATGCACATCAAGTTTTAATAAAAAGTACTAAACCAGCCTGTCAGTAAGGCCCAGACCCAAGCTTAATCTAGTGCTCTTAACCCTGATTCCAACAAGGACTGGTTCTGAGAGGTCGTCACAGACCTGCTGTCTCCCAGACGACAGGCCCAAAAGATGAACGCCCTTGGCCTTGTCACATCTCCCATAGCTCCTCCCGAGTGGAGGGACCGCAGAGAACTGGCGGATGGGGCGCCCTGGCTGGCCTCCCCTCGTGTATACACCTGTAGACTTGTATATGACTCCTTTAATATTGTAAAGATGCTGATGTACAATTGTTTTGTGTTTGTGTAAACACACCGCGCTCCTGGCTCCTGCCATAAAGGACTCTGTAAAGCAACAGACTGAGGCTCCATCCTGTGCAGAAGCCGCAGCCAGGCTCCCTCCCACTCTTGACCTTCAGCAGAGAGGGTTGGGGGCTTGGCCGCGTTTCCTTCCTGTGCTCTTCGCTGTTCGGATCGAGGAAGGAGCCGTGGATGGTGGAAGGCTCGTGGTCACAAGCTTCTTGTTTATGCATTTGGGTGTTTCCGTTACTTCTGTGGGCACCTCTTTAGTTACCTCTGGACCGCGTGGAGTCTTGAGTTCTGATTCTTAGCCCCTGGTAGCAGGTTTCTGAGGCACTGGAGACCAGGCTCAAATGTTTGCGATTTTCTGATGGTAGTTTAGTTGGAGCTGAGTTGCTATTCCTCCTCCACCACCTCTCCTTTTACTTGAAAGAGCTCACTGTGTACCCGCCTACCCAGGCTGACCAAGAACTCTCTGTGTACCCAGTACCCAGTGCCCAGGCTGGCCAGGAACTCTCTGTGTACCCAGGTACCCAGGCTGGCCAGGAACTCTCTGTGTACCCAGGTACCCAGGCTGACCAGGAACTCTCTGTGTACCCAGGTACGCAGGCTGGCCAGGAGCTCTCTGTGTACCCAGGTACCCAGGCTGGCCAGGAACTCTCTGTGAACCCAGGTACCCAGGCTGGCCAGGAACTCTCTGTGAACCCAGGTACCCAGGCTGGCCAGGAACTCTCTGTGTACCCAGGTACCCAGGCTGGCCAGGAGCTCTCTGTGTACTCAGGTACCCAGGCTGACCAGGAGCTCTCTGTGTACCCAGGTACCCAGGCTGGCCAGGAACTCTCTGTGTACCCAGGTACCCAGGCTGGCCAGGAACTCTCTGTGTACCCAGGTACCCAGGCTGGCCAGGAACTCTCTGTGAACCCAGGCACCCAGGCTGGCCAGGAACTCTCTGTGTACCCAGGTACCCAGGCTGGCCAGGAACTCTCTGTGTACTCCAGCCTGGCCCAAGAGTCCCAAATCCTGGGATCGCAGGTGTTTGCTACATCTGACTTGTTCTCTTTAAACCCGACACACACACACACACACACACACACACACACACACAAACACACACACGCTGATATGTGAGAAGGTGACACAATGTCTCAGGCCAGCCAAGGGACAGAAGCTATGCAGTCAGCATGCAAACTGGATCCCAGGGAAGGAGTCTGAACATGTCATATAGGCCTCTGATTTTAATGAGCTTTTTTTTTTTTTTAAACTCAAAGCCCTGTATGCTCAAGCCCATGAGGACCCGTTTTACATGTGTGCCAAGGGCTACCAGCACCAGCCTCCATCCGCCTTGGAGCTTGGGAGGACAAGCCAGCCCCTTCAGTTTGAGGCCACACAGACGCCGTCCCAGCGTACAGTCTAATTTGCCGGACAAACTTGTTAGGCTTCTCTGCTTAGAGGCATGCCTACAGCTGGCACATCTGCATTTTGGCATCAGCATGCATCTGAGAGAAGGAAAAGGGTTGTGTTTGTTAGCGAGGAAGTCTTGTGGAAACGCCTAATGTTGTGTGTGTTTATGGTTGTTGTTCTTTGTTTTTCCTGGCACAATAGCGTGGGTCTTAATGGGTGGAGATACTCTACATTCGAGCCTCCTTTTTGTGCAATAAGCCATAGTAGGGCATGGCACTCCTGAAATCCCAGCAGTTGGGAGGTGGAGGCAGGAAGATCAGGAGTTCAAGGCCAGCCTCAGCTACCTAGCCAAGAAGCGTGATTTTACACAGGAGACAGGAGGATCACAAGTTCAAGGCTAGCCTAGGCAACTTAGACCCTGTTTTAAAAAGGTAAAAGGGGGAGTGGTGTGCCCAAGGCCCTAGGTTTAATCCTACTATTCCCATCCTCCCCAAACAACAAAAAAATAGGATTTTTACATCAACTGAAGATCTGAGTTTGCTGGGGAATACTATGCTCCCATGGTGATATTTTATATTTATAGTTATATATATATATATATATATATTTTAAATTTTTATTTTTTTGGTTTGGTTTTGGTTTTCGAGACCAAGTTTCTCTGTTGTAACTCTGGCTGTTCTGGAACTCACTCTGTAGACCAGGCTGGCCTCGAACTCACAGAGATCCTCCTGCCTCTGCCTCCTGAGTGCTGGGGTTAAAGGCCACCACCTCCCAGCTACCACACTATTCTTTATCTTCCTAAACGACCTATGTACATCCTTAAGCACAGACATCATGCCATGAACCTTCCGTATAAAACATCAGCGCTCTTCTTATGGCTCTTCTGTAAGCCTCAGAACTAATTATCTTTCATAAGCAACTGGACAGAGAGAGCTGGGACAATGCTGCCTGCCACCAAACCTCTGTCAGTCTAGAGCCAGGGAAAGCTGTGCCACGTGGTCCCACCCCTGTCCCCTTCAGGAGCCCAAAGCTGGGTCACATTTGGAGAGTGTGGGAGTTCTTGAAAGCTATAACTTGGTGGCTGTGTTCCTTAGACCCAATAAAGGATATTTTGTAACTGACAACTCCAATGCACTGTTTGCAGCCCACCGAGGCAGCTGTCAGAAGGCTCGGGTTCTATAGAACCTTGGATATATAAGCTGTGTTCAAATGCCCGGATTCCTGGCCTGAGGATCCTGATGAAAGTCGGGCCCTCGGCAGCTGTGTAGTCTCCCATCACCAGTGTATATCCCTCTGGCAGATGTCACTGTGAATGAACCATTTTCTGGTACCTTTCCCAGCCCTGGAGTAAGGGTATGGGAACTGTGAGTTTACTGTTATGGTGTGAATATGGTCTCCCACAAACATTTGAATACTTGACCCCAACTTACTGCACTGTTCTGGAAGGCTTGTGGAACATTAAGGACACGGTGCCTAGCCACAAAATCAGCTGCTCCAGCTACCATGTTTTTCTGGCCATGATGGACTACTGACTGTGAGCCAAAATAAACCCTCCCTTCTGTCACTTCTGTCAGGTCACAGGGATGAGTGAAGTAACTAATAGCATGTGTGTGTGTGATCCAAGCCAAAAAGGGACCAAGAGCAAGCCCTTGAGAACCAAGGAAACCGACTCCACTAAACCCCCAACCAAGAGGAGACTGGAACGTGGTCCTCAGCAGAGCCTCCATCTTTTCCCTGTGTTCCTTGGAGATGTCTGTGCCGAGATGGTCCCAAGTCGTTATGAATCTGTCCCTCCTGACTCTGGAGACACATAAACACTTGTAGAGGCCCAGAAGGATATTCCAAGCCACACAAGATGAAAGTATCTCCTGTTAGGTCTCAGGGACCTGGGACAAGTCTCATTCAGGACCTGAGGCTCCTCCCAGGACTTCTTACCCCGCCCTCTACCCTAAACCTCCCTCCCAGGGGCTGGGCTTCTGCTTCCCTGCCCCCCAGCCTGATCCCTATATAACTCAGCCATTTGGGACTCTTAGCTTAGGCTACCTCTCCTGGTCTGAGGCTTCTCTCTTGCTCTCCCTCCTCCCCTCTCCTCTCATGGTCCGATTTAGTCTGCCGGCCATGTCCAGCCTGGACTCCTCCCCGACCCGCTTTCTCCCTCGTATCTACAATAAAAATCTCCGCGCTTTAGGGTAGCCCATGTCCTCCTCCTCCTCTTAGTTCTTTTTTTCATTCGCTCACTGGCAAGATGGAACACACAGACAGCATCATCAGAGGGCTCTCGGAACACTAAGAAACAAGTAACAACAGGGCTCCGGATAGAGCCGGAGAGGACAGCTTACAGGCCTGGAGCCTGACACTGAGCTGACACAGGTGTTGAGCACAGCGCGGTGGCCATAACTTGAGCTGATCTTAAAGTACATATGCAAAGCCGTTTCGCTGAAAAGCTCCGGCAGCCGTGACGCTGGTCTTAGTTTCATTCCTGTTGCTGTGGTAAAATACTCCTGACAAATGCAACTTACGGGAGAAACCATTTATTTGGCTCGCAGTCCATTATGGCGGGGAAGTCAGGGCAGCCAGAATTTGGGGGAGCTGTCTAAATTCATGATCGCACACAGAGGCCCGTGAGTCCACACACGGCCATTCTCATCTCACTGACTTTGCATTAGACCAGGGCCCAGCCCTAGAAATGCTGCTGCCCACACAGAAGACAGGCCTCTCCACTTCAATTAACCTAATTAAGAAAGTCCTTCAGAGGCATGCCCGCCAGACAACTCAATCTAGAATACTCTTTATTGAGACTCCCTTCTAGACCGTGTCAAGTTGACAATTAGAAAAGCAATCACACACTAGTCTTGTGTCACGTGCAACAAGGACTTGGCTGGCTGGCTTTCTGCCTCTCAATGTGCAAAAGCAGGCGATTCTTAGAGAGGGCTTGTCGTCGCCCCCCCCCCCAGCCCCTCTGAGGATGGGCAATGGGCAGAGGCTCAGTGACATTGAAAAGTCTGGGTTACAGCCAGGAGGTGGTGGCGCACACCTTTAATCCCAGCACTTGGGAGGCAGAGGCAGGCGGGTCTCTGAGTTCAAGGCCTGGTCTACAGAGTGAGTTCCAGGACAGCCAGAGTTCCAACCGAGAAACCCTGTCTCGAAAAACAAAACAAAACAAAGTCTGGGTTATGTCCCAGGCCAAAGCTGAGCCTGTCCTCTGCCACAAATTTTTAAGACTATCTACAAATGGATGTCCTTATAAATATTTGTAAAAGGGCGGATATAGTACTGCACTCCTTTAATCCCAGCACCCAGAGGCAGAGGCAGGCAGAACTTTCTGAGTTCCAGGCCAGTCCGGTCTACATATCAAGTTTTGGCAACCCAGGGATATACAGAGAGAGGTG
Source organism: Cricetomys ansorgei (assembly GCA_026225945.1). Classification (NCBI taxonomy): domain Eukaryota; kingdom Metazoa; phylum Chordata; class Mammalia; order Rodentia; family Nesomyidae; genus Cricetomys; species Cricetomys ansorgei. The sequence continues at coordinate 1,132,260 of JAMJFZ010003296.1, read as the reverse complement.
TGAGGGTGGAGAGGAATTGTAACAATTTTTAACAACAACAAAAAAATGGACTTAGTGTGGTTGCACAAGCCTTTGATCTCAGCATTAAGGGGGTCACAGTAAGTGAATTCCTATGAGTTCGAAATCAGCCTGGCTAACATAAGGAAAGAAGGAAGGGAGGGAGGGAGAGAGGAAGGAAGGAAAGAAGGAAAGGGGCTTTTTTTTTTTTTCTTCTTGAGACAGGGTCTCACTCCGTAGCCCAGGTTAGCCTCAAACTCTTTAGTGTCTTCCCTCCCCAGTCTCCTAGGTGCAGGGATGATAGGTGCGTGCTACCTCTTCTGGTAAGGAATGGCTTTAATGTCTGTTCATCAAAAGCAGCTCTTGCCTTTATGAACGCAAGGTTTCTCACTGGACCAGCTGAGGTTTGTTGTTAGTATCCAAGGAAACCTTCAAAGATAAGGCTTTAACGTTCAACAGGAAACCCAAGACGATTTCCCTGCTCTGTTTCATAACCTTCACCTGGATCTAAGGGAGAGTCAAGGGCACCTGCTCACAGGAAAACCACACAGTGTCAGCTGTATTTAGATGAAAATGCTAAACTCACCAGCTGGGGCAGAGAGGCCTAGAGAAATGTTCCCACTAGCATCCCTCCTTGCTAGAAGGACATCTTGCCAATGCATTCTGGTGGCTCGGTTGTCCTCAGGAGCAGCCCAGTGTGCAAAAGACAAAGACAAAGGTGCTGTTGACATCTCAGGGAAGCTTCCTGCCAGGAGCAGGATCGGCCCTGCATTAATATTTCCAACAGTGGCCCAAAAGGAACACAAACCCACAGGGGTTTGGGGTCAAGAAAGAGAGCTGACCAGGCATTTCATCTCTCTCTTTCTTCTCTCTCTCTCTCTCTTTTTTAGAACCTTAGCGTTGGGTGGCTCAGCCATCACTCCCATGAGGCTGTGGGCTTTCAGCAAAAGTGAGACTCCAGCCCCAGGGCAGCCCGTGAGTACCCTATTATGGTCTGGATGTGAAATGGCTCCTGGAGATCCATGTGTTTGAACACTTGGTCTCAGGGTGGTGGGTGATGTTTGGGGCGGTTGTGGGACTTGTAGGAGGTGAGGCCCAGCTGGAAGAAGGGGGCACTGGAAGCGATAGAGCTTGACGGTGACAGGCAAACTTCCGCTTGGGGCTCTCGGAGGTGTGAGATGGAGCCACGCCACACATGCCCCTGCTGCGGTGATCGGAACAACCCTTCCTCCTACGTCACAGTGACGACCCCACCCCCACCTCCGCCACTTCATCCTAGACCAACCCCTAGATTTGGAAACCCCGGATCGTGGCTCCGTCCCCACAAGCCTGAGCCAGCAGGGCACCAATCTGACCCACCGTGACCTTCCCAACCTCAGAGCTGAAGGTTTGGAGCAGGCCCTCACTCCTGGGAAGGGGCTACTCCGAGGACGTGAGTCTACACATGGCAGCCCACCGACTGCTGTTATCCACCGGAAACACAGGCCTCCTATGTTTCTCTCCGAAGCCCCTCCCTCAGGGGAAGGACGAGATAGAATTTATGCTGTTTGAGGGTTGGTGAGCCGTTCAACCGTAACTTGAAAAGGTGGTGTTGGACATTAGCTCTCAGAAGGACTGCTGCTCCTACGCAAACCTCCGTGACTTCTGTTCTGGTTAGGCTATGATGCGATGAGCACCAGGGCATCCGTGCACTGATGGAGTCAAGATGGATAGGTGGGGCCTAGAGGAAATGGGTCCCTCAAGACAGGACTTCCAAGGCTGTATGTTGTCCCCAGGCTCTTCCTCTCTGGCTCTCTCTGCTCCTTAGTTGTGATGAGGTGAGCAGCTCTGCACTATCATGCCCTCTCTGTCCTGACGCTCTGCCTCACCACAGGCCCACAGCCAGGGCGGCCAAGCAGCTGCGGTAGGAAGTCTGACCCGTCAGGCAATATAAAACGTTCTTGGCCAGCCACTACAGGTACCCGAGAAATGACAGCCAGTGAGGCTAAGGGAGGACATCTGTTTATCCGTGTGAATTACTTACTTTCAGTTGCTTCTCAGAGGCGCTGTCAAATTACGCAGGAGAGAAACCATATTATAGTTCCTAAGTTTGTCATGTCACCAAACACAGACCACCCCAGATAGCCTGTGTGTGTAGAATGCACAGTTGCTCAGTGCTAAGTCCCAGGGTGGCAGTGGTGTAACCCACAAGAAGAGGGACTCCAGACGGCCTCCGTTCTGGATTTTGTCTTTATCTCCATCAGAACAGCGAGATATGACAGCCACCGTTTGTGATCTGTGGGGCTGTGGAGGACAATGTTGCCTGACCCAAAGCCATAGCTCAAGAATTACAGTTGGTCATGGGGCCTGACTCCTTGGGTCCACTTTACACAAAAATTACCAACCAGGCTGAGAGTAGTTCACACCTGTCATCCCAGAACTTGGGAGGCTGAGGCAGGCTGGTTGCCATGAGTTTTGGTCCAGCCTGGGCTACATAGTGAGTTTCAGGCCAGCTTAGGCTACAGAGTGTGAAACACCCACCCCCCTCAAACTCCATTAAAGAAAACATGCCAAAACAAAACAGATATAACAAACCAGAACAAAAACTTCAGGAGTAGAATCAGAGCCTGCACTGGCAAAGACCTGCACACCAGGCTGGGGCTTTTGAGGGTACCGATCCTTCGCCCAGGAGGACACGGGCCATGTAGGTCCGTGGCTGGAGCTGCTGGTCAAAGCCCGCGTCTAGGATGTCACCAGCGCTTCCTCCTCTGTGTCCTGGACCAGGTCCAGGGCTCCCGAAAGTGCCTGCGGTTTGGGAGAAATTGGCTGCAAGGGCCGGGCTAGGCACAGGGCTGGGCCGCTGCCCCCACGGCGGGCGCGGGCCACGCCCTCTTGGACGCGAACACACCCCCATTTCCCGGGGCCCACTGAGACACGCCTGGCCCTGCAGACAAACGGGAGGCAGATTTGTACGAGTAAGTACAAGGTCCTGGAATGCTCGCCCGGTTACCACACACTACACGGAGAATAATTGGGAGAAGATTGTGCAAGAAACTGGGGTGTGCAGCGAGATCTCCAAGTTCCCATCCCCGGGGGGTGGGGCAGAAAGGGGGCACCTTGGAACAGAGCAGGGCGCCACCTTCGGGTGTCACGGATGCCTCGCTATGGCAGGGGTGCAGCGTGGCTTTGCGGAGGGCTACAGAACCCAGGTCCCTGCTGAGGGTTGGTGGAGGGGACCACGCCCACAGCCCCCGGGTGGCTGCGGCTGCTTAAGTGGCAACGGGGCCCCGCCTGGTTGTGCCTAATGAGGCACAAAACCATCGCCAAGGCCCTCAGGCTGGACGCACACCAGGTCCTGGGGGGCGGGAGGGGGTAAAACCCCACCCAACAAACTCCAAAGACTGACAACCCCTGCCGCACCCCAGGGCCTGTGCCTGGCCAGCTGGGCTGCATTTTCAGTCCCACGGAACCCCCAGAGGTGGGTCCAACCCCGGAGGCCCAGTGACTCACTTCCCCAGGCCCCGAGGCCTCAGTGGAAGGTGCCTCCCGCTCTTCTCAGGCAAAGCCTCCTTTGTTCTGTTGCTGGCTTCTCTTCACAACCTCTCTCCCTCCTCTGCCTTGCAAACTCAAGTCCTGCGGGGTTTCAGTGGTGCCGGCTGTGATCAGGGCAGAGGGGGCACGGGCATGCGTGTCTAGAGTGGCCTGGCTTTGCAGGATGCTTTCCCACTCTCTCTGTCCCCTTGGCTCTCTCACTGCCCCAGACACTCGGGATAACCCCCACCTTCGTTCACAGGTCGTGGGTGTGCGGTTTGCCAGAGAGCAGGGCCTCTGGATGCGAACCAAGGAAGGAGGGTGGTTTGTGTGGCTTGTCCTGGCGGGCACCACCCAGAGCCGGTAAACTGCCCTGGACAGTAATCTTACATCAGGGAGAGGTTTCGAGCGCCACCTCACTCTCCTGCCTCCCCCACCCCGCACCCCCACCCCCCGTCCCTCCCGTGGGCCTTCCTAGTTCCCATGCCCTGGTGGAAGGACCACGTGGAAAGCCAGGCCCAAGAGGGGAATTCATTAAAGCGCCTCCAGACACAGCCTCTCCTTCTGCCCTTCCAGCTCTGCCCCTCCCCCTGCGTGGGAGGCTCCCATCCGTGGGGCATGCCCAGCTGTAGAGAGCTGACCAGTTCTGCACTAAGAGAAGCTGCCAAGGCCTTGAAGCCTACCTGGTTAATTCTGAAGAATTAGAAAGCGATTCCTATTATTATTATTATTATTATTATTATTATTATTATTATTATTCTATATTTCGTTTTTTAAAGAATTTCGTATATGATTATTGCATTCACATCATGTGCACCCTCCCTGTCCCCCTCCAATTCCTCCTGTGACCTCTTCTTTTTATTTTATAATTTTCTGTGCGTGGATTTTTCCACCTGCACGTACGGCTGTGCATCATGTGCGCGGCACCCGTGGAAGGGCCAGAAGAGGGTGACGGATCCCCGTGGGACTACAGTTACACACAATTGCGAGCCAAAGTGTGTGTGCTAGGAATCACCCGGGTGCTCTGGGAGAGCAGCCAGTGCTCCCCAGCACTGAGCTTCTTTATCCATGATTGTTACGCATATACACAACCTACTAAGTCTGTCGCTCTCAGGTAAAGGGTTCCGAGCTGACCACTTGGGACTGGGTACCCTATCAGGAGGGCTCCTCCTCCTCAGAGAAAACTGATTCTCCCCCTCTCAGCCTTGGACCTCTGGTTCTTACAATCAATCCCTCCGTTTCTGGTTTTCCTT
>JAMJFZ010003296.1:1047500-1122500 GCA_026225945.1 Cricetomys ansorgei | reverse complement strand
CCACTTTGAGCAGCTGCTGAGTGACAGGCAGAAGATGGTAGACAGAAAGGACAAGGGGAGAGACTGTGCTCTGGGAGGGACCAGCAGAGAGCTGAAGGTGTCTTGGAGTAGAGCAGAGGCTGGGGAGGTGCAGCAGCCTGTTTGAACAGAGCAAGGATGGAGTTGCCTTCTGCCGAGATGAAGACTGTGGAGGGAGGGCAAGATGAGGGGCGAGGGGCTCAGGTGGGAGCATGCCGGGTCGAGATGCCTGTTAGAAGCAAGACTGGAGAAGCTGGGGGCACCGTACCCAGGGAGGGGGCAGGTGAAACTTCCTTGGCAGATCAGTGACATTTTGAGCCAAGACTAGATGAGGTCATCAAAGAATGACTGCAGAAAAAAATAGAAGGGAAGAGGAGATCTGAGCATTCAGGACTAAGAGTGGCTGGGTCAGGGGAAGGGGCAGGGACTGGGCTGGGGCTGGGCTGGGGCTGGGCTGGGGCTGGGGGGGCTGGGCTGGGGCTGGGGCTGGGCTGAGGCTGGTCTGGGACTGGGCTGGGGCTGGGGCTGGGCTGGGGCTGGGCTGGGGCTGGGCTGAGGCTGGGGCTGGGCTGAAGCTGGGCTGGGACTGGGCTGGGGCTGGGCTGGGACTGGGCTGGGGCTGGGGCTGGGCTGGGGGGGCTGGGGCTGGGGCTGGGGCTGGGCTGGGGCTGGGCTGGGGCTGGGCTGGGGCTGCGCTGAGGCTGGGCTGGGGCTGGGCTGAGGCTGGGCTGGGCTGGGGTTGGGGCTGGGCTGGGGCTGGGGCTGGCACTGGGCTGGGCTGGGGCTGGGCTGGGCTGGGCTGGGGCTGAGCTGGACTAGGCTAGGCTGGGCTGGGCTGGGGCTGGGGCTGGGCTGGGGCTGGTCTATGGCTGGGGCTGGGCTGGGGCTGGGGCTTGGGCTGGGGCTTAGGCTGGAGCTGATCTGGGCTGGGGTGGGGCTGGGCTGGGGCTGGGCTGGACTGGGCTGGACTGGGCTAGGCTGGGCTGGGGCTGGGGCTGGGGCTGGGCCTGGGGCTGGGGCTGGGGCTGGGCCTGGGGCTGGGGCTGGGGCTGGGCTGGGGCTGGGCTGGGGCTGGGCTAGGGCTGGGGCTGGGGCTGAGCTGTCCAGATGCTTCGGGTTTTTGTTTTTGTTTTGTTTTGTTTTTGAGACAGGCTCTTGCTATGTTATGTACGCCAGGATGACCTTTGTGGAGGTGGTGGTGGAGGTGGCAGAGGTGGTGGTGGTGGCGGTGTTTTGAGACAACAGGGTCTCACTCTGTAGCCACAGCAGACCTGAAACCCACTACATACCCCCGACCGGCTTTGAGCTTGTGTCTATCCTCCTGCCTCAGCTTCCTCAGTGCTAGCATGGCAGTTTATGAGTGCCTTGCCCAGCTGTGTCTTGTTGCTGACGCCTACAGCTGTGGTTTAACCGTGACCCTTCCGAGGGCTCGTGTAAGGCTTCATGGGCTGACAGTCATGCGGTGGATAGGATCTTGAAGATCCTAGTGACTAGTGAGTGACCCCCAGGGTCACTGACGATATGCTTCAGGAGAGGTTAGGTACCGATCCTGGGATCCTGGAGTCAGAAGATCACTACAAAGGGGGAGTCACGTGTGCCATAAGATGACCCAACCCACACTATGCCATTTGGTGCAAACCAACCCTGTTGTCTTCATAACTAGCCTGCGTCAGGAATTCTGTTACAGAACTGGCAAGCTGACTAACGCGCCCGTGATGTCCAATTTGATGGCAAGACGGAGATGCTGTGTGGCGGACTTTTCCTCCAGGAAGTCACTCCTTTTCTCTTCGCGACCCATAAGGAAGGTGGTGGGTAGCGACTTAGAAACTGTGTGAAGACCCTGCTCATCAGATTTCCCATCTGTTTGTTTATCTGCTGATCTTCTATCCTTCCATTCGTTCGTACTCTTTTCCCACTCAGTAATGTCTATTCTCTCAACGGATAATCTGTTGTTTTCCCAATTCATTTCAAGGCCCCATATTTGGCTAATATGGGAGGGAGTCCTTTTATTGTTGGCTAATTATATCCCTTTTCAATTAAGAACTTTTTTTTAAGAAGAAGTCTTAGGTACCTCAGGCTAGCCTTGACCTCACTAGCTGAAGATGACCTTGAACTCCTGAACTCCCAGCCTCCACACCTTGCTGTGCGTTGGCATCCTTTAGACATGCCTCCACAATCAATGTCACCGTCAGAGAGGGTGTTGGACCCTGGAGTTGTAGGTGATGGTGAGGTCCACCATGTGGGTACTGCGAACCAGCCTTGGGTCCTCTGTAGCAGCAAGCATCCTCAACTACTGAGCATCCTCTCCGCTCTCCTCCTCGCTCCCTGACCCACACCATTGCTGTCTCGGTCTGTATTGTCTCCCTCAGCCTCAGAGGCTGCCCTACTTCCGGTGGAAACGCTATTTAGGCACCAAGAGATGGACTCGGGGTTGCTAGGTCTCAGTCCCCGGTGGGTACTTCTGGTGAGTGTCCTGACGTACGTGCACACATACGCTTTTGATCCCGACCGTATTTATTTCCGTTTTCACGTTCACAGAAGATGGTGGAACCATACATACCAGGGCTACTAATTCTAACCTAACCTCTCAACGCGGCCCAGCATCCTTCCTTCCTAGTTGTCTCTCAGCAACCTGTGAGAAGCATGACTCCTGAACCCTTAAAATAGCTGTGTGCTGCCCTTCTCTAAAAGCCTCAGACACCATCCTTACCCTGCTTGGCTCTGACGCAGATCTGGACAGTGCCTTGGGTAATTAATGGTTTCCCCTCCCCCACCCCGCGCTGACCTCTTTCCGGGCAGGTCTGCTCCACATTCTCAGGTTGGAAGCTGCACTCTGAACCCACCCCAGCTGAGCCCCACGACCACCACTCAGCATCGTAAACGAGTCGGGAGGGAAGGAACGAGAACTCTGAGCAGACGGCAAGCATGAGTTGGGTCTGGCTTGTCATCCATCTGTTTGGGAGGGTGAAGCAGAAGGACTGCAAATTCAAGGCCTGACAGGGCTACAGAGGTAGTTCAAGGCCAGCCTGAGCAACCAAGTGAGTCACTGTCTCAAATTAAAAAGGCTGGGGTGTGGCTCAGTGGTAGAGCCCCTGCCTAGAATCCCCCAGTGAGGGGCTGGGGTGTGGCTCCGTGGTAGAGCCCCTGCCTAGAATCCCCCAGTGAGGGACTGGGGTGTGGCTCCACGGTAGAGCATTTGCATTGCATGAGCAAAGCCCATGATTTAATGCCCAGTACCAATAAATAAATAGCAAATACAGCAGATTACTGAGTATATGGATCCTATAGCACTAATTTAATTTTTTTGAGGGAGTTGAGGTGTAGCTTAGTGGTACAGCATGTGCTTAGCATTCACGAGGCCCTGTATGCAATTGCCAGCACTGAAAAACAATGTTAAACAGTTTTTAAACTTTTCATCATAAGTGTTTGTGTTTATGGGCTGTAGCGTGGCGTTCTGCCACACATCCCAGCGTGTAAGGATCAGATCAGTGTGATGGGCGTATCCATCACTCCACGGCAGACCTTCAGCATTCCTGTTTTGGAAACGCTCTCGGTTCATTACTGTACACGTAGCTTCCCTAGCGTGCTGGAGAACATTAGAGCACTCCTCTGTCCGTCCAGCTGCACCCCGTAGCCATCGATCATCCGCTCTGTTCCCCTCATCCACAGCCTTCACCTCACCGGTATGTGGTGACTAAGACCACAGGAATCGTACCAAAATCCCAGTCACTGAAGTTGTGAGCTAAAATTATAAAGTGTTTTCTAATTGACTATAATATTGCTATACTGTATTTCAATTAAATGCATTTAAGAGAAAGTAGAGTTTAAATTGCACTTTCTGCTTTTAAATATAAATATTTTTAATATTATTTTAAAATATTTTTTACGAATATTTTAAATATTAAAAAAATTTTTTCAAGATAGGGTCTCATTATGTAGCCCTGGCTGTCCTGGAACCTACTATGTGGGCCTCGAACTCATGGAGATCCTGTGCCTCTTGAGTGTGTGCCATTATGCCCACGTTGTATCACAATTCCAACCAAAGGCTGTAGAAGGAGAGGTGTCTGACAAGACAAGTGACTTGCATAAGAAGCTTTAGGTTTAATTATTTAATCCAGAATTCTGGGTCCCCACTATGCTTTTGTTTTGTTTTGTTTTGTTTTAGATTTATTTCCTTCGATATATTTATTTTCACTTTTAAAATTAGATTTATCATCTTATGTGTGTTTTGACTGCATGCGTGTCTGTGTATCACATGCCTTTGTGGTGCACCCAACGGTCAGAAGAAAGCATTGGCTCCCCTGGAACTGGAGCTGTGGAGTATTGTGAACTAGTATGTGGGTGCCAAGACATATATATATATATATATATATATATATATATATATATATATATATATATGGAGAGAGAGAGAGAGCGATGGTTTCCTTGTGCAGCCCTGGCTGTCCTGGGACTCACTCTGTAGACCAGGCTGGCCTCCAACTCATAAGATTTCTGCCTGCCTCTGCTTCCCAAGATCTGGGATTAAAGGCGTGTGCCACCTGCACCTGCCTTGCTTTATTTCATGTTTAATCCTGCGTATGTGTGTGTTTTTGAGGGTGTGCACATAGTACAAGCGTCCGTGGAAGTCAGAAGAGGTCGTCAGATCGGGTCATCGTGAGTTGGTGCTAGGAACAGAACTTCTGTCTTCTGCAAGAGCAGTACCTGCTGTTGGGCACAGGACCATCTCTCCAGCCCCAGTGTTATACTTTGAAGGTGAAAGTCTCCCAGGCATAGGTGTTTGGATACCTGGTCCCCAACTGGTGGTGCTTTGGGGCAGTCGTGAGACCTTACTGGCAACATTGTGGATGTGTGTGGGGAGTGGACTTTGTACAGGCTTGCCACGTTTCTGGTCCTGCTTCCTCCTTCCGGAACTAACAATATGTGAGAAGCATGCTTCCCCAAGTGAATCAAGCAGCTCCGCCATTGCCTCCCCTGATGATGGACAGCACTCTCTGTAACCAAGAGTCAAAATCAACCCCTCCTCCTTAAAGTGCTTCTGTCAGGTTTCTTGTCGGAGTGGAGAACAAAGTGACCAGTGTAAATGAGGAGATCCCGTGGTGCGAGTCCTAAGATCAGGCTTGGTATCATGCACCTGCTACTTGGGAGGGCCTTGAGTAGGAGGGCCTCCTCATTTGGTTCCTGGTGAAGGACCCAGTAGCCAAACCACCTTCTCTATTACAGGACCAGGAGCAGTCCCCTCTACCTCGAAAACTTGGGGTTGGGTTTTAGTTCTCTCGTAAAACACAGTGGGAAAGGCCTAATAATAGCGTCCATAACTAGACTCTACCACAAAACATATGGCTCAGTGGACCCCCTGCCTAGAATCCCCCAGTGAGGGGCTGGGGGCGGGGCCCAGTGGTAGAGTCCCTGCCTAGAATCCCCCAGTGAGGGGCTGGGAGAACTGACTGAGCAGTACAGCTTCCACCTAGTATGTTTGCAGCCCCGAGTTTGAGCCCCAGAACTACCATCACCACCACCAACGACAAAAAAGACACTTTTTTTTTTTTTTTGGCTAAGTGTACAACACCCCCAGAACACACAGGAAGTGCTAGGAGCAAAAGCTAAGGTGCTGGAGATATGAAGGTCAGGGAGGGTAAATCACAAATTCATGAAGAGGTCTTTAGAGTGTGACGGGCAGTGAGGGGCAAGAGACGGGACAGGCAGGTGGGTCTGCCTCCACAGGGCTATGAAGAAGCTGTGGTCTGGGAGGCAAGGGCTGCTCACAGGTCTTTAGCCTGACTGCAGGGGCCACTCTCCCCAGGGAGGGTAGCTTTCTGGCTTCTAGTCCCCACACCCGCGTTTCTAGGGGTTTTCGCCCCCTCTGTGGGCTGCAGGGGTAGCTACTCAGTCCCCCTGGGTCTTTCCTCCTCAGGACAGCCTTTCCTTCTCTCCTCTCTGTTTACGTGGCAGGGTTTCAGTGCAGAGCGGCGGCTGCAAGGAGATGCCAACAGAACAGAAGCAGAGGGATCTGATGGGCTGGGGGCGTGGCTCGGTTGGTGGAGTACTTGCTGGGCTGGGGGCGTGGCTCGGTTGGTGGAGTACTTGCTGTATATCTGAGTTTGGATCTCAGTCTCCTTAAGAAGCCAGGTGCCCGCAGCATGCAGCTGTAATCCAGTACTGATGGGGGTGGGAGGGGGAGACAAGGGGATCTTTGGGACTTGCTAGCCTACTAGTGTAGCCACCCGGCCAGCTCCAAGTTCAATGACAGACCTCCTCTCAAAAAATAAGATGGAGAGTGACTGAGGAAGACTCCAGGCACCGACCTCCGCCTCCACGTCTCCCCACCACCCCGCCCCACCACGAACATGTACACATACAAACAAGTATGTGTAAGAACAGACAATCACGTAAGAAAATCCATTGCTCTGTACAGTGAATGTTCACTAAGAGAAAGAGAGCAGAGGAGAGCAATACAGATTCACATCAGCTTAAGACGATGAAGAACAAACCCACAAAAGCAAGGCACTCTTCTTCTTGACAGAGTGTGCCCTGAGAGCCAAAACAAGACTGTTGTGGGGTGCTGGAGTCCCGCCCAGCCTACAGCTCCTAGGCTGTGAACACACACAGCTGTCACTAGGCTGACCGAAACACAGGAGCGAATCTTAGTCTGAACACCTCCGAACAGGTCTGTTACATCGGCCTCATCCCAAACACACATAATCTGTATGATGTGTCATAATGGCCACAGGCCGTCAGGTGGTAGGAGTTGTTAGGCGCACTATAGCCATACAGGACTATGGTAGTGTGCATGGTGTGCTGCTGGCTACAGAATTCTAAAGCGGAGCCTGGCTGCATTTACTAATGGACAAGCCCAGAGGCCTCGGAGCAGGTTGCTTCAGACTGGAGGCTGGAGAGACCTTCACTTGGGCTCTGACCTTCTGCCAGCTCTCAGCGCGTTCTCTTGGGTGTCTCTTTCCTCTTGGGATGTTCCAAAGACTCCTCGGGTGCAGATCATAAGCAATCGAACATCCTCCACAGAAACCCAACACCTGCAAACAGTACAAAATGCCAAGGCCTACTCATCCCTTTTTCCAACACTGCACAAAAACAATTATCTCAAGCACAACTAAAAATAAAATTCCACGACGTGCTGGCTTTCCAGAGAAATCTTTTTCTTTGACCCAACATCTTATTCTCAAGTCATGGCCTGTCAGGGTGAGTTCCTGGACATACACATATGAAGTTAGACTCCATGTAGAAACATCAGGGTCATTAAAAGTCATCAGAGTTGGGCTAGAGAGGTGGCTAAAGGGTGCTGGCTGCTCTTCCAGAGGACCAGAGTTCAGTTCCTAGCACCCAGGTCTGGTGTCTCACAACTCCAGCTCCTGGAGATGTGACAACCTCTTCTGGGTGGGCACCCACATGCAGGTATACATACCCATACAAAGCCCATTAACATAATTAAAAATAAAAATCAATCTGAAAAGTTAGACAATAACAGAGAGCCTTCAGTCCCAGCATCCCACGGGGGTGAGGTGGGGAACCTCTGTGCCTACAATAGAACAGAAACAGTGGATGAAACCGAGTGAGAGTAATCTTTGCAGCAACATGCGAGAATAAAAGGGAACTTAAACCCCAAAGAAATGGAAACAAGAAGCCAAGGGCAGAGCAGTGGGACCCGGGTGGAGGCCGAAGCAGATTATATCTCAGGCTGCAGGCAGAGGCCAAGTCTAAGATCCTCTGAAGTAACTGATGCGGCCGGGGGTGGCCCAAAGTGAGGGCCTGGGTCCTTGTGTGAACCTGGGACCCTAGAAAGTCTGTCCACTCTTGTGAAGAGGAATTCAGAAAAATAGAAATACTGCTCAGGGGAGTGACTGGGAAGTGTGTCTCTGCTCCTGCCTGCAGGTGAGAACAGACAAAGCCACAGCCACAGCAACAGCGACAGCAGAGAGCCCTCACTATCCCTCCAGAGACCCAGGACCAGGACCGCATACACGTATGTGAGGAGCAGATCCAGTGCACAGGACACACACACAACAGCAGCCCGAGGCAGAGAGACATAAAACGGAGTGAAGGAACTCCAGGGCTCTCTAGTATTAAGAGCATACTGTAGGGACCAGTGCTCCCTCCCCAGCACCATGGAAACAAGCTGGGAGCAGCTGCACTCACCTATAATCTCAGTGTTGGCAGAGACAGGCAGATCCTGCTGACGGACCTGCCGACAGCCTGGTCAGTGAGACTCCTAGCCTCAAAAAATAAGAAGAGCGATTCTCTGGAACACACGCTGCACATGCACGCACACGCGCGCGCACACACACACACACACACACACACACACATAGGTTCTGTGGAAACACTCCCATAACTCAGAGAATACAGGTCATACTTCCACGTGGGGGCAAGGGCGGGGTGCAGCTCGTGAACTCATAGCAATAAAACACTCATGCACAAAAGGGGACAGTGACACACACCTATCGTCTCCGGTACTTGGGAAGCTGAGGCAGGAGGATTGCCGGAGCTCAGAGGACGCAGAAAGAAGCAAGGGGAGGAGGGTGTTTTCCCAAAAAATATCAGTTCAGATCTTCCTTGAATTGATGACAAATGTCTACTGTTCAGAGACTAGAGCTAAGCAACCCCAGAGCAGAACAACCACAAAGACACACAGCGAAATGGCTGAAGACCGTGAGAGACGATGCTGAAGCAGTTACCTTTTTAAAATTGAAGTTAAGGGGACTTTATCATTCAAATAGCACAACTGAATATGTCCCAAATAATTTTCTTTAAAAAAAAAGTTATTTTTATTTTACGTGCATTGGTGTTTTGCCTGCATGCATGTCTGTGTGAGGGTGTCAGATCCCCTGGAACTGGAGTTGAGGATGGTTGTGAGCCGCCATGTGTGTGTGCTAGGAATTGAACCCGGTTCCTCCGGAAGAGCAGCCAGACTCTTAACCACCGAGTCATCTCTCCAGCCTGACAAATCATTTTCAAACACATCTTTAAACTAGCCAGTTGATGAGGCTGGAGAGATGCTCAGTAGTTAAGAGCCTTTGCTACTCTCTTGGAGGACCTAAGTTTGATACCCAGCACCCACATTGAGCAGCTTACTGCCACTCTAGCACTAGGAGATCTAGTGCCCTCTTCTAGCCAATACCCCTCCCACCTCTCAGGATTCCAGCCTTCCCCCTCCCCCCACCTCTCAGGATTCCAGCCCTCCCACCCCACCCCCTACACACCTCTGCATCCTGTGACAGGGAAGGCCTGGTAAGGTAGCATTTCCTGGTAGTAGGGTTGTGAGGAGAAGCTCTTCACCTCAGGACAAACCAGGAAGCAGAGGTAGCTGAGGAACCAGGACCTGACTAGCACTCAGATGCCCAGTCCTTGCAAAGACTCCAAAGCCTTCAAGACCCGCACAAACGAGCTGGAGACCAAGAGTTCAAAACATGAGCTTCTGAAGGATATTTAAGGTCCAAACTCATCCGTGCACACACATACACACACACACACACACACACACCTCTACAACACACACACATGTTCTCCGTACCCAGGGTCTGCATACATATCTTCAACCGACCCCACACTTCGTAAAAACTGTACTGATTTCTTTTTCTCCTTACGTTTTTTGAGGACCAGCTATGAACAAGGTGTTGTGTTAGCGACAGGAATGTAGAGGTTTAAAGCATGCGGGGATGTACGGGTGCTTTACATTATTATGTAAATAATGTAAATAAAGCAAATATTGTACCATTGCATTTGGAAGACTGGCCCATCTTCCGGTGTCAGCACCCACAGGGGTTGTAGCACAGCTCTGTGGGAGGGAAGCATAGGAAGGAGAGAAGAGGGAGGGAAATCTAAAAAGATTGTTCAAGGCCCAGAAGGGAAAGCGTGGCACAGGACCCCAAGAAGAGCCCCACCCACACGCACCCCCGCACATGCGCGCAGGCTGCAGCTTTGGAGAAGGCAGACCATTGAGAACACCCTGAAGAGACGGGGGTTTCCCAGCCTCCGGGGCACCCCCACAAGACCCCCCTCCCCAGCTTCTCCCTCAGCCAGGCAGCTCCCACACCACCCCAGGGTTGCCGAAGGCGGGGAGCCCGGGCTCCAGCAGCGGTGTTTCCTCCTGCCACCCCCTTACTGAGACCCCACACACTCTCTCTGAGGTTCGTTAATGTCACTTTTGGTGGTTGTTGTTTTAAGTACAAACTCAGATTTTTTTTTTTTTTAAACAGCAGCAAGTCCCAACCTAAAGGGCCGCGACCAAATAATCCGACTTCTTAACTGGTCTGGAGAGTGGTTTGTAGATTGACGCTTTTTTCCCCTAAAAGAGAGGGGAAAAAAGCCTGCTTCTCCATCCCCACGCAGTCTAACCGCAACCATCACCGACCAGTTTAGGGATGCAGTGGGGTGTGGTTTTTATATGCGTGTCTTCTGACCCCCGCTCTCAGACTGGATTGCAGGGAAGAGACAGGCAGGTCTGAAGGTTGCCTCTGACCAGTCGCCTCTTGATCGCCTTTGCTGGTCTTCTGAGGGGACCTTTAAAAGCCTCTGTTGAGCTGGGTGTGGTCGTGCACATTGGCAGTCCCAGCCCTCAGCAGAGCCCCTGGAACTGGAGTCGCAAATGGTTGTTAGCAACCGCGTGGGTGCTGGGAACCGAATCCGGGTCCTCTGCAAGAGAAACAGGCGCTCTTAATTCCTGAGCCGTCTCTCTAAGCCCTGAAGCCCGCTACTTTGTAACCTAATTAAAACTAACAAAAAGGGAGGGGGGAGCTCAGTGAATAAAGGCGCCTAGGGCAAGTGAGGAAGGAGAGAATCAACTCCTGTAAGGTGTTTTCTGACCTCACACATGCGGCGTGCACAAGTGAACACACACACTCCCTACACACTAGATAGATAGATAGATAGATAGATAGATAGATAGATAGATAGATAGATAAAGATAAATGCATGCAAAAGGATTCCTTTCAAAAAGAATAAAGACAGTAATATGAAGAAGTAAAATAATTAAAAGAAAGTGCAGTTAATGAATGTATAGGATTGGGTGGATGGCCATTTAAATCCTAGTCATTTTAGATTCAGTCAGATACCTACTAACCAGGATCGAGAAAATGCTAAAGTAAGCTCATTGTGCTGGCAACTTTTATGTCAACTTGACACAAGCCAGAGTTATCTGAAAAGAGGAACCCTCAATTTAGAAAATGCCCCCATGAGATCCTGCTGTAGGGCATTTTCTTAACGAGTGATCAATGGGGGAGGGCCCAGCCTACTGTGAGTGGTGCCATCCCTGGGCTGGTTCCTGGGTTTTATAACCAAGCAGGCTGAGCAAACCATGAGGAGCAAGCCGGTAAGCAGCACCCCTCCACGGCCTCTGCTTCAGTTCCTGCCTCCAGGTTCCTGCCCTGCTTGAGCTCCTGTCCCAAATTCCTTCAGTTCTGTGGAAGTAAGCCCAATAAATCCTTTCGTCCCCAACAAACCCTTTCCTCCCCAACAAACCCTTTCCTCCCCAACTTGCTTTTGGTCATGATGTTTCATCAAAGCAATAATAACCCTAACGAAGACATTCATCAAAACCTGAATTGTTTGCAAATAAGGTTTAGCAAAACTAAGAGAGGTCAGGGTTGGCAAATAAAATGGTTTCCTGTTTTGTCTTTTATTGGTTTGTTTATGAAAGAGGCTAGAGCGGAGAAGATGAGGCCAGCTTGAGCTGCGTAGTAAGACTTTGCCTCAATAAATAAGCAAGTCACGTAAAACTAAAATGTAAAACCCCAGCATCTGAGCTGAAAGGAATCGCTGCCTTCTGTCCTGACCTCGGGAAGCTGCTAAGAAGCGGAGACTTCTGTACGCTCTGCCCTCCACAGCTGCTCTGACGTGCTGCTCCACGCTGACCCGTGAAGGGACGGACTCCTGTGCCCCTGACCTTTAGGTGGGCCCAGAAGGAAGTGAGAGAGGAGAATGAGGGACATGTTTGTTTCCTTCCTTGTTTGCATCCTTCCTGGACAGGGGCAGCCTTGTCCAGGGTCCCTGCCCTTAGAGGCCTGGGGGGCTGTTTTCCTACCCACAGAACCAGTTTCTTACAACAATAGCCTACAAGGAAAATAAACCCATGAAGCCATTTTCTCAGCAGTCCCTGTCTTCCTCCTTTGTCTCTCACTGATTCAGCTCCCAGCACCTGCTTTCACAGCAGGCTGCTGTGCTCCAGGTTCCGCAGGTGAGGAAAGCCACTCTGCCCTTGAGGCAATCTTCGAGTCCAGGGCTGACAGGAGGGGGGCCTCAGACACAGAAGCATTTGAAAGCCCCCCCCCCTGCAAACACACACAACCCCCCTTCCTCCACACAAAGAGAAGATGGAGAGAAAATCGTGGAGAATAAATCCGCATCCGTAAATAAGACGAGGCACCCCAAACAGAGTGCCTGTCTCCCACGGGGCCTGTATTAAGCACCTAGGGGACAGGCCTACATGTTGGGACGCAGCCCCTTCCCTGACACTTCAGTGTCTAGACTCTCAGAGCAGGTTGTGTGGACAGACAGTCCAGCTGTTGCAGGGTCTCTGGGGAGGAAGCACCACTGGGCACTGGCAAATACAGGGACGGTTCTGGAGCGGACAGATTCCAGAGACGCTGTTCTCACAGACGTCAGAGTCCAGACAAGTATTTACAAAACTAAGCTGTATGCTCTTGAGCCATCTAGTGACTAATGAGTTTCTGACCATGACAGGGAAGATCTAGAAAGTTCTCAGCTATGGGAGCCCTATAGCAACTATCTTTATTTTCCCAGAGGACCACGGGAGGAGGTCAATGCAGAGAGTAGTCCCAGGAATGATTTTTATTTTTATTTAAAGTGATTTCACTATATTTTTTTAAATATATTTTTTATTACTTTTTTAAAGATTTATTTTCATTTATGTGTCTATGTGTGTGCATGAGGATTCGGGTGCCCGTGCCAGCCAGAAAATGGTGTCTGATCCCTTGGAGTTACAAGCAAAGCTGTGAGCTACCTGATGTGGGTGATGGGAACTGAACTCAGGACCTATCGAAGAGCAGCAACAGCTGGGCTATCTCTCAAGCCTGGGATTCTTCTTTTTCACACCACAACTATATACAATTTTAATCTGTCGATGATCTCTTGGTCAAGCTGGGAAGAGAGACTTGGGTGCTATCTCTTAGGGGTCAACATACACAGCGTCCTCTGACCCAGGGACCCACTTTCAGCACCTTCTTAGCAATGCCACTTGGCCTCGCAGGTCAGGGATGATGGGTGCAGGCTGCCTCTGTGGGGAGCTTGTCCTGCTTCTGTGGAACAGCCACAGTTTCAGGCATGACCATGCACACCTGTAACCTTGGCACGCAGGTGGCAGAGAAGCCAGCATGGACTACATAAGCAGCGTCACAAGCCCCATAAACACCTGCCTGTCACTGACCTGTGGGTACGGTCACTGCCCCTCCCAGGCAAGACAGCAAGAGGGCAGAGTCTTGGATGAGGAGACGATGCAGCACTGAGCCCCCAGGCCAGGTACAGTTTGGAGGACTCTACGGTAAGGGGTAATAGTAGCAACAACGAGGAGAAGGAGCAAGCCATTCTAGAAGCATCCTGTGTCTATCTTAGGGCATCATGTGACATGTCACACAGAGTGCTAGTGTGAGCCCCAGGAGGTAGGTGAGTGACCCACGGGTAGGGACTCCAGGGTGTGTACTCTTCGCCAGGTGCCAGGCCTGCCCAGAGGATGCTGAGCGTAGACACGGCGATGGGGACACAGGGAGCTCCACAGCAGGTCAGGAGGCACAGGGGGCCCATCAGGAGAAGCTGTGAGGAGACCTCTGGGGAGGGCTTCCCCGGCAGAGCAGAGGGGTCAGGGAGGCAGGCGGGGGTGGGGAGGACCCCAGAGAGCAGCCTTTACCACAGCAGCCCTCTAGGCAGAAGCCGACCCCCCGCCCAAGCCCCTTTTCATTCACATAAAGCTGGGTTTGTTTCCATTTATCTGCTTGACTTTTCAGCCAAGATGCTGTTAGAAAAACATATTGCTCTAATTTAACCCACATGTGCATGCCCCAGACAGAATCTAAAAGGAAATAAAAAGACCTGAGGCCCAGACCCCAAAGTCTCGGACCCATGGATGTCACAGAGGAGGGCTCTAGCCTCCGGGGTGACCCTGACCACCTTTCAAGGCCCTCCCTGGAACCAGTGCCCTGGGTTAGGGGGTGTTGTTAGGAGGTGTGGGCTGAAAAGGGGATGTGCACAGTAGCACCCCTGTTCCTGCTCACTGCCAGGACAACGAATAAAGGGGGGTATGAGGTGAGTCTGCACTGCGGTTTGCCTTCTAATCAGCCCCATTCTCTTCCTCAAAATCAAGGTCTCCGCTCGGAATCTTGCATCAATGACAAAAGCAATGTGCCCTGGAGGTGTTCACCTACTGTGGTGGCTCAGCAAGGAAGACACAGAGGCACAGTCAGAGGTGCAAACCCTGCCAGACCTCAGCAGAGGGAACCACCATCATGGCCAGTGCCATACTGGACAGTGGAACCCTGAGCCTCTCCTCTCAGGGGTTTTAATTGATACCTAATGTTCTCAGGTGTTCTACTGATAGCACATGCAGATCATGAGGAATCAAACATCTTTTACAGAAAGCCAACACCTGCAGACAATACAGAATGCTAAGGCCTAGGCAGGTCTTCCCCCAACAATGACACAGCCACCATTTTAACATGGCTGAAAATAAACGTCTACATCAGCTCCCCATCTCAGGGGGAGATTCTGTCTACACAGCTGAAGCGACAGATAACCCAGCACCAGTCCCCGTCTAAGCTCACTCCCGTGCTTGGCCATGTATGGAATGAGGTTTAGGGAACTGGTTTTGCAACCACACCTTACTGGTCTCAAACCAACTAAAAACAACACTGGTGTGCCCCACGCCAAGATTGCTTTCAGTGCTGGAGAGACGGCTCGGCAGTTGAGAGCACCTGCTGCTCTTCCAGAGGACCCAGTTTGATTCCCAGCACCCACATGGTGGCTCACAACTGCCTGTAATTCCAGCTCCACAGGCTACAACACCCCCTTCTTGCCTCTGAGGACACTTGTACATTACATGCACATCCCCCTCCACCACACACACACAAATGCAAGTAATTAAAAAAAAAAAAAAATAGGGGCTAGAAAGATCACTCAGTGGCTGCTTTCCCAGAGGACCCAGGTTTGATTCTCAGCACCCAGAAGGTGCTCAAATCATCCGAACTCCAGCTCCAGAGAATCCAACTCCTTCTTCTGGCCTCCAAGGGATTGCACAACCACACAGGCAAAGCATCTATATACGCCAGAAACGAAAAAGAAAAAGAAAAAAACCTACTACACTTTAAAAAAGATTGTTTGGAATGTTTGCTTCTGTCGTAATACTTTGAATCAATCTGTATTATTTGGATGAGTTGGTGGGTACCTATAAGTGAGAAAATTGCAAAGATCCATCTCAAAAGCTGTTTGTTTACTCAGGACAGACACTGAAGGACAGAAGCAAAGAGTGTAATTTTGATTCAAGATCTAAGATCCTTTGGATGGGTTCCTGGTAAGGTAGCCCACACAGAAACAACCCTCCTTCCCCATGCTTGCTGTCTCAGAGTTGTTCTCTCTACCCCAAGATTTACTGTCCGCCTGCTCTGGGCTGCATTCTCAAGCAAATTCACATTAAAATCTCCAGTAAATGAAGCAACTGGTACCCGAACCCCTGGAGGTCCCCCAGGGAGCCCTCGTCCCTCATGTCATCCAGGAGCTGAGCCCACAAACCCTTCAGCCGGCGGAGGAGGGGGTGGTTAGACCCGGTAGAGATGGGTCTCAAAGGATGTTGGTGGGAGAGGAGAGAATCTGGGGAGGTTATGAAGTTCCCTTTTGTGGTGGTGTTGTTTCGGGGACAGGGTCTTTTGTAGAGCGGAGATAGCCTCAGACTTGCTATGTAGTCAAGAATGGCTTTGAATTTCAGATCCTCTTGTCTCTGGCTCCCTGATGCTGGGATTACTGGTGCGAGTCACCATGCCCACCACTGTGCCTAGCAGATTATAGAGTTTTGGGATTCTTAAAAAAAAAAAAAAAAAAAAAAAAAGATTTAAAAAAATAGTGAATGGAAAAGGAGAAAGAGAGAGAGAGAGAGAGGGAGAGAGAGATCATAGAGTTGTGTGGGTGGGGAGGTAGGAGGAGCTGGGAGGGGTAAACATGATCAAAACATATTGTATGGAAAAAAATTAATTAAAAAAGGCATATAAAACAAAAAAATGGCTGGGCTGTGGTGGCGCACACCTTTAATCCCAGCATTCAGGAAGCAGAGGCAGGCAGATCTCTGTGAGTTTGAGGCCTGTCTGGTCTACAGAGTGAGTTTTAGGACAGCCAGGGCTGTTACACAGAGAAACCCTATCTCAAAAAACAAAACAAACAAACTTAAGAAAGTATTGCGTCTGTGTGCGTTGATGCCACGTGGGTGGAGTGCCTAAGGAGGCCAAAGGCATCGAAAACCCCTGGAGCTGGACTTGCAGGTGGTTGTGAACCATCTGCTGTTGCTGGGTATTGGGCTTGGGTCCTCTGGAAGATGCTCTTAACCTCTGAGCCAGCAGTGTGTGCATGCAGAACCAGAAGAGGCCAGAAGAGGGCGTTGGGCCCCCCCCTGGAGTTGGAGTTACTGGTGGTTTGTAGGTCTGGGAACTGAACTTCAGTCTTTTCAACAGCAGCGGGCCCTTCTAACCTCTGGGCCATCTCAGCAGCCCCCAAGTGACAGGGGTTTTGAATGGTACTAACATATATTTCTATCCAAACTGGTGATGAGAGAGAGCTGTGGGTGTAGCTCAGTGGTAGGGAGCTTGCCTAGCAAAGGCCTGGGCTTGATCCCTTGCACTGAAGAGGAAGGAGGGGGAGGGAGGAAGGTAGGGAGGGAGGAGGGAGGAGGGAGGAAGAACGGTAAAGGAAATGAAAACAGGGTTGAGAATGTTGACGGGCAATCAGTCTCCATTTGCTGCCCAAATCCAAAAACGCTCCTTGTTGGCATCTGTGGTAAGACAGCGTCTCCAGCCTGCTCCATCAAGAGCAAAGCAAGCCTCTTCTGGAGTTTTAAACTGAAAGCTTTGGAGTCTCCTAGGCTGCCGGGGACTGCTCTGGCTCTGCTTTACAGCCAGGATATAACTACCAGGAGTTTCCTCAAGCTAGGAATAGCCCGGAAGGCTCTCCCCAGGCATGTCACACGCCCCCTCTGGGGGCCCTCTCCTTCCATGACCGGCAAAGGTAGGGAAGTCGTGCTTGCTCTTGCAAGGTCAAGCATCCACTTGGGGTTTAGGGGTCCCAGTTCTATGTGCTTAGGTTGGCTACAATTGTGGCCAAAGATTTGGAGGATCCCCATGTGGGGAAGCCAGCAGGCAGTCACATAGTTGAGACATTGACGTGAACCCAGGCCGAGCAAACAGGCTGGTAACGGAGTGGGCACTGGAACGCCAGATCACAGATGTTCAGCCCTGACCTATGGATTCCAGAGTGATTGGAACTCTGCAGCCAAGAGACAGGAGGCCAGGGGAAGGACGTACCGCCCCTACCTCCACCAGCGTAGTGCCAAGTCCAAGGATGGATACTAGTCGCTACACACAGATTCTAGCAAGGAAATCCGGTCCAATGCAGAAGTAGTGTGCCCTTTAGCGGGGGCTGGTCCTAAATTTGGGGTTATCAGATTGGCCGTTTCAAGTTCCAGTGACCAGTTACAACGAAAGTGCTCACCATTAGCCAGGTTGGTAATGGCTGGACAGATGTGTGCCTGATTCTAAACCCATGGGCATCAAGGATACTGTTGGCTACCTCTCTTCCTCTGATGGAAAATTTCTTAGGGTTTCACAAGAATCTGATGTGATTTTTCCCCCCCTCCCACAAAAGCCTGGGTCTCGAAACACCAAGCCGTCCAGTAACCCTGTAATCTCGGGCTTAATCAAAACATATTCCTACAACCCATTCTGGCGCTCTGGATGAATGTTTATTTTATAGCAATTTGCTATGGTTCTTTATTTTATTTTTAAGGGAGAGAAAGGAGAGAATTCCTCGGAGCCAGACTTTTTCCCTGCCCCTAAGCAGGTCTTTCCACTCCAGAGCCTGTGTCAGATGCTCAGCGCCTAATTAACCACAGAGCCGTTTGGGGAGAGAGAGGGAAGGACAGGGCATGTGACAAAGAGTTAACAGATGTCATTTTCGGTGGCGGCTGGCCCACTGCTGCCGGGTCATTTGTTGGACTGCTGTTGTAGACGTGGAGGAGAAGTAATTATATGCAGGCCGCATTAGCCATAACAGATTGGTTATAGAACATTCTATTATGTTAAAAAGCTGCTCCTTTGCCTTTGAGTCGGTAGAGACAACCCCTGCCTCCTGGTTTTGAAAGCGGCCTCCAAGGAGCCTCACGGGCCGACTGTCCCGTGGGGAAATAGGTTAAGCTCCACCCTGGCAAATTCTGCCAAGGTCGGGGGGGGGGGGGCGGCCGGAGCCCCTTACCTAAACGTACTTCGGTAAGCCAACCCCACGCCGAGCTACAGCACCTCCACATTTGCCATTTGAAAAATGAAAGAATTAAATTCAAAACAAACAACTTCAATTTAACACCAAACTACAGGATAACCAATCTTAAAAATGTCACAGCGTAATGGATCTTAATACCCACTGAAAATACAAAAAAACCACTGCACCATTGTTCCCCAGCCATGCAGAGAAACCTCACAGAATCTCTGAAGGAGAAAGAAGGGAAAAACACCTTATTACTTCCAACCCCTGCGAGCCATTTTGGTCTCCAAAGGTTTTAGGCTGCCCGAGGCCGTGTGTCTGCAGTGTTTCGGGAAATGACTTGCCTTCGCACGAATGCTGCTCTGTTCTGCAGCGAGCCTGCCTGCCCCGGAGCAGCGCCGTTCCATTTCTGGTTAACTCTTCCTTCCCGGGCCTGCCTGCCGCTTGCAGGAACAAGGCCCAGGGATGCCCAGGCCACTGTAACCAGGCCTCCTTCAGGGCGGCCGGGGCTACCGCTCCTAGGACCCAGCAACTTCTCACGGGAGGCAGCTTCAGCAGACCGGCAGCTCTCTCAGTTGCTCTTAGGAAAAATCTATTCTCCAAAGCCACTGTCATCAAAACACACATGCACTGAAGCCAGGGGATGGAAGTAGGAATTTTGGGCTAAGGATGGGCAATCCAACCTCTGGGGGGATTTAGCAGAGGGCAACTTCTATCTCTGCTCCGTCTCCCCTTCAGAGGGAACTCTTCTGGTTAGTAGCAAGCAAGGAATGTCTAGCCTGCCACCAGGACACACCTTGAGCCTGAGGCTTTAGCTTTTGTGTGCTTGTTTGGGGGCATACTGAGGACTGAACCCAGGGCCTTGCACATGCTAGATAATGGTTCTACAACTGAGCCACCCCACCCCACCCCCCAGCCCCTCACTGATGGGGTTCTAGACAAGTGCTCCACCTTTGAACCATAACCCCAGACCCTCACTAAGGGGATTCTACACGTGTGCTCTGGCGCTGAGCCACACCCCCACTGGGGAATTCAAGGCGAGTGTTCTACCACAGAGCCACGCCCCAGCCCCTCACTGGGCGATTCCAGGCAGGTGTTCTCCCACTGGGTAAATCTCCAGGCTTTTGTTTTTGAGACAGGGTTTCACTAAGTTGACCAGGTTAACCTCTAACTCCCTGTGTAGCCCAGGTTGACCTTAGAGTTATACTCCTCCTGCCTCAGCCTCAGGCCTGAGGATTTCCATTTCCCCGGTGACACTGGATGAGGAAGGTCCAGCCGGAGCGGGTTTGAAGGGCTGGGGGAATGACAGAAAACCACTTAGCACTGAAGAGGTTAATACGGTTCCTAAGTGTTCGGCAATCACCGCGATTTAGTGCCATTTCGATTATTACACAATAAACAGACCATGTTGTCTGGAAGCAAATTTTTATGAGTATGGCTAAAGGGCCTGCAACTTATTTAGCTGCCGAGACTCACAGGAAAAGAGCATTTCTGAATGTGCTGGCCTCGGATCAGAAATCCAGGTAAGCTGGAAGGGTTAGTCTCAGGTCACCGACCCTGCAGCCCCGCACCGAGACCTTTCAACGAGACCGTCGGTACAGGGAGATGAGGGTCGCCAAAGTTGCTGTTTTGTGTTTTTGGTTTTTTGGTTTTTTTTTTAAGCAAAGGACTATTTTAAATAACAGTATCATTGCTTCCCAGAGTGAGGGATTTGGGAATTTCCAAGACCATGTTAAGCTCTGGAAAGAGCAGCATGTTAACGAGAGTTGGAGCTATGGAACTGTTTTTGGGTGCCTTGAATCCTTGAATATCCATCACTCCCTCTCCCTCCCTGTCTCTCTCATACACACACACACACACACACACACACACACACACACACACATTCACAGATACTGGTAACTATTGTATTTTACAGCTCTTTGGACTCATTGATTACAAAGACAAACAAATTCCCAATATAAGAAAACTGAACATTTAAAACTTGATAATGGGGCCGAGCAGCTATGGCGCACGCCTTTAATCCCAGCACTCAGGATGCAGAGGCAGGCAGGTCTCTGTGAGTTCAAGGCCAGCCTGGTCTACAGAGTGAGTTCCAGGACAACCAGAGTTACAATAGAGAGACCCTGTCTCGAAAAAACAAAAAATAAATAAATAAAACCATAACAAAAACAACTTGACAGTGGGAGCCGGAGAGGTGACTCAGTGGTTAAGAGCATGTACTGCTCTTCCGAAGGACCTGAGTTCGATTCCCAGCACCCATGTAAGGTGACTCACAATGCCTGTAACTCCGGCTTCAGGAAATCAGACGCCTCTGACCTCCTAGAACACCTGCACACATGTGCACATACCCCTCCTGCACACACACATACACATAATTAAAAGTAAACTCGACAACCAAAATGTGGAGAGATACCACAGTTTTCAAGGCCTGTGTAAGATCTCACAGGTGCCTTGAACTCTGAGAGCCCTACCCCCAACTGTTTGTCCTCCAGATTCAACACTGGCTCAGTTATAGGAAAATAAGCATCATCCTATCCGTACCAAAGGAAGGAAACGACCCTAAGTGCATAGTTTAGGGCTCAAGATTAAAATGAGCATGTGTCAGTCCAGCGTTGTCATGACAGCCACTTAGGAGACACTAATGGAAAAGTGAGGTCAAGGTTAACTGGGCCACTTAGATCCTGTTTCAGTATAAAAAGATTTATATATTTTTAAAGGCTAAGTTTGTAGTTCATTAGTTCAGTGACAGAGTGTCTGCCTAGCAAGCTCAGGGCCTAAATCTAATCCCTAGTACCAAGTCAAATGGACACAGAAGCTTCACGCTTGCGCACGGGAGGGCTTGCAGAGTTCTCTCTCTTCTATAAGGCGTCTGCAGAGAGAGACGAACCAGTTATATTACTCTTCACTTCGCAGATGGGACAAGTGAGGCTTCCAGGAAGCACCAGCATGGTAGTCCACACCGTTACCTCCTACGTTGCAGGAGCCTCTGGCAGGAGGGTGTGGGGAGAAAGGCCATCTGGACCCTCCGTGAGAGAACTGGACGGTTTGGGCCTAAATCTCATACCCATGCTGCAGGCCAAGGGGAGGGGAGAGGAGGAGAAGGAGGGAAACTTTACTCTCAAGGGTCCCCAGGGACGGTCCAGCCAGATTTGGGCAGCGTAGGGCCAGAACAAAGCTCCAAAGGTCTGCCCTACTCCCAAGACGAAAAGAGTATGCCTTCTGCGGAGAGAGACATATGTGTGCGCGCGTGTGCGTGTGCATGTGTGTGCACGCGCATGTGTGTGTGCTTGTGCGTGTGTGTGTGTGCAGTCACCAGCCAGGATGCCTCCCCGTGTCTGGGTGTGGGAGCTGCTGCGGCTGTTGAAGAGAGCAGGAAAGAGCACCTTACCGCAGCAGAGCTCACGGCCCAACTCTTCGGAGAGCCGAGGTCTCAGACACTCAGACGCGCTCGAAGCTCCCAGGGATGCCTCTCAGAAAAAAAACACATTTCTGATTGCAAGCCCGGGTAGAGCCTCAGGTCTGCGCAGATGGGCACTTGGGTGATTCTCCGAACAGATAAAAGAGCACACCTTTAAAAAATCCTAATTTGGAGTCATATTTCTTTGCATAAAGCTTTTTTTTTTTTTAAGGTCTTTCCAAAATGCTGTGTTGGCGGGAGGCAAGCACTCCTCACGTGGGTTGTGAGAACTGGCCGTCACCCATCCATCTTTCAGATGGTCCTCTCTATCCACCTGTCTACCCACCTTCTATCTATCAACCCACCAACTGACCTTTCTATAGTCTGTCTATCATCTATCTATTTATCTATCTATCATCTATCTATCATCTATCTATCGTCTATCTATTGTCTATCTATCATCTATCTATCTATCATCTATCTATCTATTTATCATCTATCATCTATCTATCTATCTATCTATCGTCTATCTATCAACTATCTATCATCTATCCATCATCTATCTATCATCTATCTATCTACTTATCCATCCTCTCTTCCTTCTTTCTCTCCATCTCTCCCTCTTTCCATACATCTGAGACACACACACACAGCAGATTTTCCAGCAGGCTTATTCCACACGAAGCCTTATTCGTATGATGGTACGGACCTAAAGAGAGCCGTTGGCTCAAAAGGGGGGTCACCAGTGTTTGAGGCCCAGAGACGGCTCAGTCCGTAGCCGGTGCTCACCACTGAGCAGGTGGCCTTGGCCTCAGGGTTCCAGAAGCCTGGGACACATAGCTGAAGGCACACTTTGGGCCCCCCAAGTAGTATCCGTCTCCTTAAGCGGTCAAATTCTTCCCTCTCGGAAGGTAACATGCGAATCCTGATCATTGCGGGGTGCGATAGACGAGGACCTCAACAGAAACAAGGGAAGAGCCACAATGGCAGCTACAGAGAGATTTCTGTACCCCAGACTCCTGTGCAAGCCCAGGTAAGCCCTATTAGGAGGCCAGAAGCCACCGGCTTAGAGTCTTCCAAACTGTATATTGAATTCTCTTTGAAGTGTTTATAATTGGCCACTCGGAATAACCACAGAGTTTATATAGAGTCGTCACGCACAGGGGCCTGTCTCAGGGCAGGATTGCAGATGAGGAACACGGTCCGTCAGTATGAAAATAATTTCAAAGTAAGGCAGGTTCAACCCGGATGAAAACGCTGCTCCTTAACCCCACCCTGGCTGACGAGGCCCTTGTCTGGATACTGCGGCAGCCTGCTCTTTCCCATGATTGACGGTGCTCTTCTCCAGGCCCCACCCTCACGTTGTTTTATTGAGAACGTCTCGATATGTAACCCAGGCTGGCGTGGAACTTGCTGTACAACTAAGGCTGGTTTCAAACTCGCCAAACTCCTGCCTCAGTTTCCTAAGTGCCTGAGATTCAGGCCACCACCAAACGTCTCTCCTTTCTGATCCTGCTGAGCTAGGAAGAGCGCTTGCTGATGCTCTGGGGTCCGCACCTGCTGATACTTCGGGCCGGCACTTGCTGACGCTCTGGGGTCCATACTGATGCTGATGGGGTCCCTAGTATTCTTAATCAGGAAACCTGAGACAAAGTTATGATCCCGTGGGTCTGTGGGAAGAGTTCAGTGAAACATAAACAAAGCATTTAATAAAGAAATTAAACATTACTTTTCATAGGGAAACCTAAATATAAAAAGGAAAAGTAATCACCACCGGCTTTATTATTTTTTTCAGAAGGATCTATCATTTCCTGGGTTGAAGGACTAGCTTAGTGGTAGAACGTGTGCCTAACATACTCAGGGCCCTTTGATCAATGCCCAGTACCACAAATACAAAACGATGCGTTATTTCATATAAACTGACTCTCAGTTATGAAATGGATTTCTAAGGGGGCTGAAGGGATAGCTACGTGTGTAAGAGTGCTTTTCAACCCTGCAGGGATCCAGTCTGGTTCCCAGCACCCATTCTCAGAGGCGCATAGCTACTTAGAGAACCTGATGCCCCCTTCTGGCCTCTGTGGGCACTGCACCCATGCACGCTGACACAAAGCAAAATAAAATCATTAAGAGGATAAAAGAAATTTCTAAATTTGGGGTATGCTGTTGCAATAATTTATGTCAAGGAGAACTAAATAGAAAAGTAGTCCTCCCTTGATGACTCCCAAATTGCTATTCCAAAGAAAATAGGCCCTCCCAAATTCTGCATTTTTATTATGTAGGTCTCCGTTAGCGCTTATGTTCTATTCTGAATTAGCAAACATCAAACGCTAAGACATTACAAATGCATAAAAACAGAAAAAGGGGTACACATCTTCTTTTTTTTAAGTCTCAGTGGAGCCTACACAAACCTCTAGCCACACCAGATATGCCTGAACACGTGGTAATTCTGCGACGACCTCAGTAGCGCGAAACAGAAAAACCCCGGAAATCAGGCTGAAGGCTCCTAATGAATATTGTTCTCAATAACGAAGCTTCTAGTTTCTTGGCTTCTTTCTATTTGTGGAAATAGTCCTCAAGTCTTTTTGTGGAACACAAACCCACAACAGAACAAAAAAGGGGACGCCAAAGGAGCAGACTTTAAGATCCTGTATTGTTATTGCTATTGCTGTCGTTGCTATTATTATGTGCTATCCCTAGCTTGTTAAAATCGAGCAAATAGAAAGCTGTAAAAAGAGGGGGGAAAAAATTAAGCCGACGAGAAAAGTGTGACTTGGCTTTAATATTTTATAATTGCCAAGGGACATTGGGAGATCAATGGATTCTTGCCCGAGATGAATGTCAGAAAGAGATGTACTTCAGTCTTCCAGGGAACGGCGGGCTACTTAATTCCTGTGTCTGATGCATGTGAAATGGGCCTGCCTCGGCCTTCTTTCTTTGCTGGGGGCACGGCTGGTGGCGGACACTGCCAGTGTTAATAGGCCCCCGTGTGAGGGGCGGCGAGGGACCGGATAACCCATCGCTTTAATGGCTCTGCCTGTTTCTTCACGTATACCTTTCCCTCCTCCCTGGCTAATTTTAGTTTTGCATGCTGGGTTGTTTTGCTTTGAGTTAAATGAATAGATATGAGGAGGGGGGTTTGGGGGGAGGTGGAGGGGCCACACAGCTAATAAGCTAGGATCGTGTTCCGGATGGTGTAGTCCAGGTACCTGGTACCAACATCCAGAACAAGTTTTCTGGAGACGGGTCCCCCACTTGTTAAAGAAACTCACATTTTACCCTTGCTCGAATTTATAGAGAAAAGAATGAGAATGAGAGATTCAAATCACTCCATGTATACAGTGCCCTGTTGTTTGAGCCGCTGGCCTCGGGCCCCAGACGTACTCACCCTCTGATTTCAGACATTGCCCAGTGACTTTTCCAGGCCCTGGGTGCCCCCCCCCCCCCGCTCCGGAGCTCTCTTCGGGGTCACACAATGCTGGATCGCTTTGCTTTGTCTAACAAAGAATCAGAGAGACACAAGGAGACTGTGGTAGGTGCCCTTACAGCAAAATAACAGGGATCGACGGTTTGAGGACACTCCTCCCACCAAACCCGTTCCTTCCACCCACAGAGCTTGAAGAAAGTTCCAGAAACCTTTTAAGTGGTGCCCAACAAAATTATGAGAGAAATAATGATGTCTGATATTTGGAGGGGGAAGAGGATGGGAGATGCAGTTTTCCTTCTTTGTCTTTCAATACTGGAGGTTGAGGTTTTCATCTGCCAGGCTCTTCCATGGATCGATCTCCCTCTCGTTTTGAGTTTTTAAAATTTTTGTGGTAGAATCTCAGTAAATTGATCAAGTCAGCTTTGAACTCACTCTACAGCTGGGCCTTGAACTTGTGATCCTCCTGCCTCAGACTCCTGGGATGCATCATCATGTCTGACCCCACGCCTGCATCACCAGGTCTGACCCCACGCCTGCATCACCAGGTCTGACCCCACGCCTGCATCAAGAGTAAGTCATTTGCCATCATGGAGAAGGTTGTCACGGAGACCTGGACTACAGATGGGGTGTGCAGTGCCACCCCCCCCCCCCCGCTAAGTCCACACAGTGCCTGTGGGTTTGAGGAGCTTCTGTGTGTAAAGCCAGCCCAGGGTGCAGAGCGGTGCCTGCTCTAAAAAAAATTCTCCTAGGGTGGGGAAAGGTAACACTCTCTCCTAAACCAGAAACCCCTGCAAGCTGTTCACCCTGCCACACTGCATGGCCTCCTGGCACAGAGTGAGGTCATACTGTCACCCAGTCAGAGGTGAAGAAGACTCACACCGTAATCTAGAAAACATTGAGAGAATTTAGACTAACCAGGAGAAAGAGAATATGATCTGCCATTGAACCAAACAAAACCGGGTCTCCGTAAGCATTAAACAGACTGTCAACAACTCTCTGGATGAAATCCTTTTAGACAAAACAATAGCCCATACCCTCCTCCTGCCCTCCCACGAATGAAAGAGTTTTTTTTTTTTTTTTCAGACCATATCTCCAAGCTATAGTCTGTCACTCGAGAAGAAAGCCCGAGGCGACCCAGCTGTAACCAGTTTCTTACTGCGGGTTTTCTTTTTCCTTCTTAATTCTCAGTAAAGCCAGAGACTGTCAGCCTACAGATCCTTCAGACATTCTTAGACCTGAATTCTCCCGCTCTCCCTCTCTCATTTCCTCTCTCCTTCTTACAACAAGGTCTAGTTGTATAGCACAGGCTGACCTCCAACTCCTGATCCTCCTGCCTCAGCCTCTGGCGTGCTGGGATTATCAGCGTGCACCACAGCTCCTGGCTTGGTCTTGAGCATTTTTCTTTCTTTTTCTTCTTCTTCCCTTTTTTAGCTGTCTCATCTCCTACGAGGCCCACACCGGTTGGTGACCTTCATTCAGTATCATCTTTCTTAGATTTATTATTTTACTCGTATGTCGGTGTGTGTTTGTGAGCCGTGTGTGTGTGTGTGTGTGTGTGTGTGTGTGTGTGTGTACTTACTGGTGCCTCCTGAGGAGGCCAGGGAGGCAGTCAGATCTCTTGGATCTGGAATTACAGCAGTGGAGTGCCACCTAACATGGGTATTGGCAACCAAACTCTGGTCCTCTGCAAGAGCAGTAAATGCCTTTAAAAAAACAAACAAACAAAACAAAAACACAGGTTTTCTGTACATAGCCCTGGCTGTCCTGTCCTGGAACTCACGCTGTAGACCAGGCTGGCCTCAAAGTCACAGAGATCCCCCTGCCTCTGCCTCCCGAGTGCTGGGACCCCCTCAGTGCGCCACCACGCCCAGCACAGTAAACGTCTTACTTAACTGATGAGCCCTCTCTCCAGCCTCCCGCTTGGTACCATTTGTTCTGCAAATACCCACCGGCTCCTGCTGCGTCTGAGGTCTGTTTCATTGTTCACATGGCGCTGACAAGATGCACTTCTATTGCTAAAGAAATGAAGAACGGGATGAGGGAATGACTGAGGGTGAGAGCACCTGCTGGGCAAGCATAAGGACCCGAGTTCAGATCCCCTGCCCCCACCTAGAAGCTAGGCACTGCAGAGAGCACTCTGACCTAGTGCTGAAGGAAGACTGCAGGGACTCCCTGGCCCTGAGCCTAGCTGAGAAGCCTAGCTGCAAGTGGAAATCCTATCTCAAGGTACAGAGCTACAGAGCAGGACGCTCAATGCTTTTTGTTTTTTCTGTTTGCTGTGTGCACACATGGATCTCTCTCTCTCTCTCTCTCTCTCACACACACACACACACACACACACACAAAAGTCTCATGTTCTACCAACTGAGCTATCTGGGCTCACTAAAATAAAATAAAATAAAATAAAATAAAATAAAATAAAATAAAATAAAATAAAATAAAATAAAATATAAAATAAATGTGGTATATGGTGCCCCCTGCTTACTTCCCTACAGAATGTCTTTTATTCCAGATTCGAACAGGCTCTCTGTCCCTCCCTCCTTTCCCCCACCCCTTTTCAAATCAATATCTGAGTTACAATAAAGTAATTTATCGGCCCACAGAATGACTAGGAGCAAGTGCCAGGTGGCGGCACACGCCCATAGTTCCACATCTCCGGAGGCTGAGACAGAAGCATCTGCAGTACAGAGCCAGCCTGGGTTACAGACCGAGACCCGGTCTTGAAATAAAACAAAACGGGGCGAGGCCGGGTTGCAGCTCAGCAGTGCAGTGCCCGCCCGGCGTCTGGAAGGCCCTGGGCTCCAGCTCCGGTACAGGAAAAAGAAGACCGCAAAGAAAGAGCTGCCCACAGCGCACCCACTGCATGCGAGGACCGCACAGCCCCCAGAATCCTCCCTCTTTCCATCTGTGTGGGAAATTTGCATGCGGGCCTGGGCCGTGCAGAGCAGAGAGGAACAACAGACTCAAGTTGGAAGTGATTTACTTCATTAGCCGGGATTACAAGTTTAACTCACAAACCAGAGGTCAACATTTCTCATTAACAAGGGGGCCGTGAATCGCTGCAGGCTGTGGTTCAAGAGGAGACCACTCTTATTACTAACTACACATTTCAATCCGTCTTTGATGTTCCCCTTCTCCCGCCTCCCTTTTATTTTTTGGCAGAGGAGCTGATTTTAATTGTGGCACTCCAGCAAGGCTCTCTCTCCATCCAGGGGAGCAGCCTCTTGTCTGCTGCCGCCGAGCGAGGGAGAGCCAGGCTGCGAGATTGGGTGCAGTCCATAGCTCAGGGCACATTTTAATGGCCGTTCCTACAAGGCGTGGATTGTTTTCCACGTGATTCTGGTTAATTTAGCTGCGGGAAAGGGCATCGGTTTTCCTTGTGAGCTTCTGATCCGTCTGCCTCAGCGAGGTGAAATACATTAAAACAGGAGAGGGAGGCATCACTGTAAGCTTCCAGATGCAAGGACCAGACCTGGCGCATGGTCTCCAAAACCCAGACCGGAGAAAGGGGTTGGACAGAGGTCATTAGGCTGTTTAAAAGCGCTTTTTGATAAATCAGCTTTAGCTGTTGACAAAAATCCTCAGACTGTCTTCTAGGCCTCCTCCTCTCTTCAAATCCATTGCCAAGGGTTACAAGAACCAAGTCAAATGAGATAAAGCCTTAGTGGAACATTCTATCCTTGGAATCTCAAAACTCAGCCCCACAAAATCCCTGCCCCCCCCCCAAAAAAAAGGACACCAGGAAAAATACAGCAGCAGCTTCAGAGTCTCCCCCGCTTCTCTTTTTCTTTCTCCTCTTTTTACTTTTAATTTATTTTTTGAGACAGGGTCTCATTATATAGCCTCGGCTGTCCTAAAAGTCACTGTGTAGACTGGGCTGGCTTTGAACTCACAGGGATTTCTCCTGCCTCTGCCTCTCAGTGCTAGGGCCAAAGGTATGAGCTACCACACCCAGCTTCTTTCTCCTTTCTTGCTACATAGCTCAGCCTGCCCTTGAACTCCAGGCTGGCTTAGAATTCTCCATCCTCCTGCCTCTGCCTCCTGAGTGCTGGGATTATAGGTGTAAGCAATCTCCCCCTACACACAAACATAAACCCTGCCCCCACCCAACTTGCACTTTTTGTTTTTGAGGCTCAGTGATCCTTATAACAGAACCAGAGCTTCAAGTGGAGCCATTGGAGATGATGGCAGTATCTCCTTATTCAGAAGCACAGAAAATACTGAAAATAACCAAAATTCTAGTAAGGTCACATTCAAACCACGTAAGCTAACAGGATTCCTTGGTCACTACAGGAAGACCCATAGATGACCATGACCACGGATGGGTGTCTACTGTCCAGTGGAGATGCTACCATGTTGGCCTTAGGGGAGAGAGGAGAGTCAGCTTCCAGTACCGGGACTGGTCCACTTTCTGTACCGGCTTCCGGCACAGTCCAGGCCAGGCAGTCTGCTATGAGGCTACGGAGCCGGGGTGTGTGGCTACAGAAAGTGGCCCTCCTGGTTTCTGGCTCAGGTATGGTACCCTGACTTTCTTATCCTCTGCAGAAGGCGTGCTGTGGGGTTTTGTTGTTTGTTTGTTTGGTTGGTTTTGTTGTTGTTAATGCTCAGGGCAAGGCTCTAGTTCCTTCGAACAATACTGATTAGTACTAGTAATAGGCACAGGGCTGGAGAGATGGCTCAGAGGTTAAGAGCACACACTACTCTTGCAGAGGACCCACAAGAGAGAGGCCACTCACAACTGTCTGTAAGTCCACCTCCAGGAGATCCAAGTCCAAAACCCTTCTGGATTCTGCAGGCATCGGGTACTCATGTGGTGTACACACATCCACGCGGATGAAACACACACATTATTAGGTCATCGTCAGCTTTGATATGTTAATAAGCACCTTACTTAGCTGTTTGTCCCAGCTTTAAGACCTAACACACATTAAAAAAAAAAAAAATCTTCAAGTAGGAAAGAATCATTCTGAGCCAGTAACGGCCAGCGGTTCAGAATCAGGAATTCATCGGAGCTGTGACCAGAGGCACTGCAGCCATTGATGCTGGAGGCCACGTGACACTGCCCGGTAGCATTTCCCAGCCCGGCCAGCGAGTTACCTTGATGGAGTCACTGGGGTATCTCATTCTCGGGCTGGGGGAGGGGCATCTCCCCGGGCAACCTTCGAGTTGCTACAGGGGGACCAAATCAATACTGAGACATCCAAGGAAGGGTATTATGGCTGTCTAATTTCAAACAGGCTCCACGATGGAGGGCTTTTGTGTGGGATTAATTTTCAAACCCCAGGATCTGAGGGCAGTGGGAAAGCGGCAGCCTGGGACCCCCTCTGTAGCCTTCCCCCGCTTCTGGCCAGCGCCGGGGGGCTCCTTGGGAGATGAAAACTCTGACAAGCCCTTCAGTCAAGCTGAAAGCAGGCAGCGGTCCAGTAACACCCACAGTCCCCCCCGGGCATCCCGTGACCCTTCCGGAAAGTCACGTTCACTTTGCTCTTGAGAAAGGAAAAATAACGCCGGAGGCATTTTATTTTAAACCATAGAAATAAGAAAACGTGAAGATGCGAAAATGAAGTGGGGGGGAAAAAAAAAGTTCGAATTCATTTCCGTTCTTGCAACGGCTTAGAAGCCAAACTGGTTCATTTTGAAGGCGTGTAAAAAGAGATCTGATCCAGTCACCAGTAGGCAGAGACTACAAAATGCTTAAGGTGAAATATGCAAATATGGAAAATTATCTGTTGAAAGCCATCTCCTTTTGTGCTTGGAAGATTTTTTTTTTTTAAAGCATCTTTATTTCCACTCTGCATTAATATACTGCTGAGCAGAGAAGTTACTATTTTGGGTAAAAACAACAGAAACCAAGGTGCTGAAAAATGGAGGGACTCTATCTAAAATGAAGTCCACCGGCAGAAAGGGCTTCAGCTGTATTGTGCACCTGGGTGGCGTTTTTAGTAATAATTTAAAGAATGTTATTGAGATAATAAGTTACAGAATCCATTTTCAAAAGCATTCTTTATATAAAAACTTGACACAAAATTGACTTCCAGTCTCCACTATGATTTCTCTTGGAAATGGGGGGGGGGGTGGTCTCTGTCTGTCTAGGTGTCCTCTGTCCCTGCCCCTCCCCCACTCTCTTGACTGCCAGAACCAGAACCTTCAGCAGGTATTCACAGGAACCCCACAAGTAACTGGCTACACGTAGCTTATGATATGTCTGACTATTTCCAGGCTTTGTTTTGTTTTAATATGAAGAAGAGGGGCTGAGAAGGTGTCTCAGTCAGTAAAGTGCCTGAATTTGATGACCATGTTAAAAAAAAAAATGTTAGGTATAGCAGCTTGCCCTTGTAATATAGTTGATGGGTAGCTGAAGTAGGCAGATTCCTGGGGCTCCCTGGCCAGCCACTTAGCTTAGTTGGTGTGTGCCAGGCCAGTGAGAGACCCTTTCTCAAAATACAAGGTGGTTGACTCCTGAGGGATTGATACCTCGACATGTGCACGCACGCACACGCACACGCACACTAAGAAGAGCCAGATACAATGAGGCAAGCCTCCAGTCCCAGCATTTGGAAGGCCGAGGCAGGAAGCTTGCAAGTTTGATAACGGTCTGAACTGTATGGTGAGGCTCTTTAGATAAAAATGTAACGAGACAAATGAACACATGTCTGTACATCATCATCCGTTGGGTCGAGTTTAAATATTATGCTTTGGATGTAGAATGTCCCCCCATGGTCTCAGTTTCTGAATCAGCTAAGCTCCCAAGCCAGGTTCCTGAGACACCCCTCTCCTGGGAAGACACTGAGAGGACTGGAACCTGCACTGTCCGAGCAGCAGCTGTGCAGACTGCAGGAGAGGAAAGGTACTTCAGGTTAAAACGCCGTTCTGGGTTCTGAAGATCCTCGGGGACTTTCCGAGAGACCAGCCGGAGAGAGTAGAGGGCATTCCCAGAATGCCTGCCAGGCCCACCCGGTCTTCTGCTGGAAATCCTTACCCTCCTTTACAAGGTTTTAAAGTAGCTTTGAATCTCACAGCACCTCAAAAGGGTTATCAAAGAGTAAAAAATAAAATAAAATAAAATAAAATAAAATAAAGCACAGAGATACACAAAGTGTCCTGGCTTTTTTCTTTCTTTTCTTTTCTGGTTTTTGTTTTTTTTGGTTTGGTTTGGTTCTTTGTCAACTTGACACACGCTAGAACATCCGGGAGCCCCAACTGAGGAAACGCCTCCGTCAGATTGCCCGTAGGTAGGGCTGTGAACATTTTCTTCATTAATGGTTGATGTGGGAGGGTCCAGCTCACTGGGGTGTCTTGAGTGGTATAAGAAATTAAGCTGAGCTAGCCAGGGGGAGCAAGCCAATAAGAAGCGTACCTCCACGGTCTCTGCTTCAGTTCCTGCCTCCAGGTTCCTGCCTTGAGTTCCCGCCCTGACTTCCCTCAGTGATGGGTTGGTTATAAAACAGTCGCTGAAATAAACCTTTTCTTTTTCAAGTTGATCTTGGTTATGGTATTTGTCACAGCAAAAGAAAACAATCTCTCTCTCTCTCTCTCTCTCTCTCTCCTCTCTCTCTCTCTCTCTCTCTCTCTCTCTCTCTCTCACACACACACACACACACACACACACACTGCTGTGTGGAAAGGCTTCCTGTTCCTTGCCATGCTGGTAGAAGGCAGGTCCCAGGGTCTCCTTGCTTCTCCTTGGCAGGAAGTGCATCTGACCAAGGCCAGGAAGGAGAACGCCAGGACCAGAGAATCTCGGACAGATGGGTAGAAGTTGCTAGGATGGAGTATTGTTGGTGATGTTCTGTCTTAGATTTGGGGTGCATATGTAAGTTTTTATTTTTTAATTTTTACATTAAAAATGATTTAGCTGGTTGCTGGTTTGAGGGCACCTCCTTGAGTGCTGCCCCCGTCCAGGACTTCTCTCGCCTCTCCCTGGTTCGGGTCTTGCTGTAGGGATGCTTGCGAGGGCTAAGGGTCAGCTTGGACCAGGGGGCAGAGTCACGGGGGATCCACTGCCCCCTCCATCAGAAACCGTTAACTGTCACACTCCAGCTTTAAGAAGCCGGGAGAGAGCTGGGCGTGGCGGCGCGTGCCTGTGACGTCAGCACCACCGAGGCTAAGGCTCAGAGATGGTGGGTGTGAGGCCATCCCGGGCAATGTAGCCAGATCCTGTTCCCAAAAAGAACAAACAAATCAGATTGAAAAGAGCCGCTAAGTTAAATAAGAACTTTTCTTGCTCATCACACAAAAGGCAAATTATTCCGTTTAATCACAGTCAGAAACCACATTCTGTTACGCAATCGCTGCTCGGTTAAGATCTCGAAAGCGCCGGGGGAGCCGGGCATGGTGGCGCATGCCTGCAACCCCAGCCCATGGGAGGTGGAGGCAGAAAGGTCAGGAGTTCAAGGTCTTCATCCTTGGCTAAGTAGCGAGTATGAAATCCAAAGGGGGTGCAGGAGATGTGTCGTTATCATCTTCTCAAGCCGCATGCACGCAGCGGAGGGCTCGGTTAGCTGCGTCATCCCGCACCGCTCGCAGCAGCCCTGGTGCCAAATCGGAGGTTGCACGGAGTTGTGACGTCAGCTTGGGCCCCAGGCCCCCACCCCAGGGAGCCTTGACGTCATCAGCTCTTCCTCTTTTCTCCTCTGTCTTGCACAGCTCTTCCCGCCTCTGCGTGGAGATGTTGAGTCCTGAGGCCGAGATCCCGGGTCCTCACGGTGACTGAGACCCCGCAGCTGGGGTTCCTGACATGGCGGGTTGTCTGTCGGGGCGAAGGGACAGGCTTGCTCTACTGGAGGCTTTCTGCAAATGCCTGCCCAAATCGAGGGGCGGCTTCCTCCGCACCGTGCCAGGAGGGCTCAGCAGCAGGAGCATTGATTGATTGATTGATTGACAGGTTTTCATTGTTTTTAAAGATTTATTTATTTGTGTGTGTGTGTGTGTGTGTGTGTGTGTGTGTGTGTGTGTGTGACTGGGCAGTCCAAAAGAGGGCATCAGACCTCGGGTCTTCCGGAGCTGGAGTTACAGGTTGTAAGTCACCTGATGTGGTGCTGATCGGCTGCAGGCCAATCTCCCGTCCTCTGGAGGCACAGAAAGCGCTGGGTCCTAATCACCGAGCCGTCTCTCCAGCCCCCCAGAGTAAAACTTTTCAACTTTAGTGGGCCGAGCCCATGAACACATCTATCGCCTCCCGAACTCCCCTCCCTCGTCTCTGTCTCTCCTCGGTGTTTGAGGATGCTGGTCAGTGCTTACACAGCCTGCGGCCTCGGCACAGCCCACGTCTGCCGCAGCGCCGTTAGCTGTGGGCGTCTCGCTGCGTGCTTGATCTGCAGACCTACTTTGTACTTCCTTTGACTTTGAACTCTGACCATCATCACCTTCGCGTTTCTTTCCCTCTCCAGCCCCTGGCAGACCCCATTCTGCCCCTGTGGCCGCGAGTCTGGTGATTTCAGATTCCGTGTGTAAGTGAGACCGTGAGTGAACCCGGCTGTCTGGATCTAACCGAATTCACTCAGCACAACGACCTCCGGGTTCGTTTACACACTTGCGAAGACCAGGTCTTTGGTTGTAAAGGCTGAATAGCATTTTACTACTGCATGTGAGTACCACGCACACACACTCACACACACGCACACACACATTGACTCTTGTGAATAATTCCGCAGTGAACACAGGATTTGGATATCTCGTTGAGATTCTGACTTAAATTCCTCTAAATATTTGCCCAGATATGGCACTGCCAGATGATATGGTATCTATCTGTTGTTAATTTTGTTTGTTTGTTTTTTCTGGAACCTCCACACCATTTTCCACAATGGCTGTACCAACTTACGTTCCCACAAACATCTCATCTCCACTCTTTATGGTATTTATTCATTTATTTGTGTGTGTGTGTGTGTGTGTGTGTGTGAGAGAGAGAGAGAGAGAGAGAGAGAGATGGTGTGAATGTCTGCCGCGTGTGTGCGATGCCTGCAGAGGCCACAGGGCATTGGATCCCTCTGAGCTGTAGTCAGTGGCATTTCTGAGCCATCTGATGTGGGCTCTGGGGACCCACCCCCCACCCCCACCCCCACCCCCACCCTCTGCCGCCCAGATCTCTGGAAGAGCAGCAAGCACTCTTAACCATTGAGCTATCTCTCCACCCCCTACCCTTATTTTCAATAATTGTCACCCTGAAGGTCTGAAGCCACGTCTCACTGTGGCTTAGATGAGCAATTTCTCTGGCGGTGAGTGACGGAGGGGTGCATCTCCACACCCTTCTGCTGCCATTTGCACACTATTTATTTTGGTTTTAATTTTAATCAGTTAACTAGTGTGTGTTCGTGCACATGTGTGTCCCGGCACACACGAGGTCGGAGGACGGCTTGCAGGAGTTGGTTCTCTCCTTCTACTGTGTGGGTCCCAGGAATCCATCTCGGATTGTCAGCCTTGGCTGCAGACAGGGTTACCTGCTGGCCCATCCCCCTGACATCTTCCCCCACCAAAACCATATGGCTTCCATGCTGGAGCAGACAGGATGCCAGAGACACATGAGGTCTCAAACTACCGAGTTCCCCTTGTGGGTGGGCACATGGCTTTGGACCACATGGCACTCACAGGTTCCTTCAGAGAGGTTACAGATATCCACATGTTCCCAGTAGTTCCATGGGATTTGGGGGTTGAGGATGCTGGCCATGGTGGGGGCTGGCATTAACCAGGGACCCCTTGAACTCCAGCATACCCCTTCCTCAGGCTCCCATCAGATGTACACCCACTGTGTGGCCTTGGCCTTGACCCAACACAAGAGATTGCTGGGTTCCACTAGCAGAAGGCCCCAGCAGCTAAGTGCTTACTGTAAGCAAGCTGTGTCACTGTGTCCTTTAACTCGGCCAACCAGCCACACCGAGGACACCCTACCCACAACTTCCCTGTGGAGTCCTGATGCTAATCTCTCTCTCTCTTTCTCACGTCTCTTTTTTTTAGACAGGGTCTCTCTGTAGCCCTGGCTGTCCTGGAACTCTCTATGTAGACCAGGCTAACCTTGAACTCACAGAGACGGGACTGTCTCGCCTCCGGAGTGCTGGGATTAACGGTGTGGGCCACCACTGCCAGCTGTGATGCTTAGTTTTGACAGTCAACTTCACTGCAACTTAGAATCACCTAGGAGAGCCAAGCCTGGGCGTGTCCCCAGAAAGGTTTAGCTAAGGAATGAACACCCACCCTGAAAGTGGGAAACCCCATGGGCTGGAGTCCCAGTGAGCAAGGTACCAGAATCCACCTCCCTCTGTCTCCAGATTGTGGGCACAACGTGGCAGGCAGCCTCATGCTGTTGCCACGACTTCCCGGGACCAGGATGGGTGGTAACCTCAAACTAAGGCCCAAAAAACCCTTTCCTTCAGAAACTGCATCTGTCAGGTATTTTGCCACAGTAACCAGAAGAGTGTCTAATACGGGGCCTTCGGGGAAAGTCGGATTTGAACTCACACCGTTCTGCACACCAGCAGCCCGTGACCCTGGCTCCCAGCTCCTGAGCCATGGTCCAGAAGCGCAGAACAGTGCAGCCCAGGGGCCCAGTTACCTCACACGCCCCATGGTCCTCAGCCCTCTGTGCCTCAGAGGATGGTGGGTAATAGACTCATCCCTGAGCATCAAGGCATAGCTGGCTGAAAGCTCAAGGAGTGTTGGGGGAC
This sequence comes from Cricetomys ansorgei, assembly GCA_026225945.1. NCBI lineage: Eukaryota > Metazoa > Chordata > Mammalia > Rodentia > Nesomyidae > Cricetomys > Cricetomys ansorgei. The sequence goes on along the minus strand of JAMJFZ010003296.1, from coordinate 1,085,527 downwards.
TGAGGGTTCTGAAGGTCAACAGATGTGATTTTGGGCACATTTTAATAACTTTCATGTAACATTCAATTTGGTACTAAAAAAAATCCTAGTGACCTGATTCCTTCCTTTGAATTCCAGCCCAAGACTGCCTATCTCTCGAGGTGATATGCTGGTGGTATCTGAATCCATTACTTCCTGATTAATTATGCAGCCTCTGTGTGAGGGAAACCGGAGCTTCAATCAGCTGTGGCCCCGTTGCCTCAACAAGCTGGCCACGATCCGAGGACCTGGCCTCTGACCTGAGCCAGGACGTGCAGGAAACCCGAGGGCCTGGCTGGATGTGCTGCCGGCAGGCAGCTCCAGGGTCTGGGGCACTGTCTAGCCACACAAAGAGGCATCTGAGAAGTTGAAGGAATCCGTGAATTCAGAGATAGAGAGTGGAGATTTCGTTTTGTTGGTTTGGGTTGGTCTGCTTTTATGGACACAGGGTCTCTAATGCAGTCTTGGCTGTCTTGGAACTCACTGTGTAGACCAGGCTGGCCTGGAACTCAACTGAGATCCACCTGCCTCTGCCTCCCAAGCGCTGGGATTAAAGGCGTGCGCCACCACACCCAACTTTATTTTTAAGACTAGGTTTCACCGCGTAGCCCAGACTGGCCTCAAACTCATGATCCTTCTGTCTCTGCCTCCAGAGTGCTGGGATCACAAGGGTGCACCCCGGGCCTCACTAACCTGGCAAGTCTTGGAGTATCCTGAAACTGGGTGCTGCCCCTTCAGCAGGCAGGAAGCAAATTCTGTTTAGAAGCATGCCCCTTGGGACACGTGTTTATTTTATCAAGTATTAGAGGTTACTCTCCAGCTGCCCGGGGCCTGCACAAGAGGCCCTACTGGGCATGTAGGAACTCCACGTGGTGGGGGAGGGGAGGACAGGCAGCTGCCAGCACCCAGGCACAGTGAGAGCCATCCCCCTCAGCTGTGGGCACCCAGGCACGGTGAGCTCTATAGCTTCTCGGCTTCGTTAGTTCCTCAGCCCTCCGGGGCTCCTCGTCCTGTGCATTCCGAGTTTGACAACTGTTGGGCTGGCAGGGCTGCAGAGTGACATCTTATTTCAAAGAAGATAAGACATGATCATCTTCGATCGTTGCTTGGCACTGGATTTGCAGAGCAGACCTGTGATCCCAGCACTTGAAGGCTGGAGCTGGAGGGTCTGGAGTTCAAGGTCAGTCTGGGCTACAGAGTGAGACCCTGTCAGAGAAACCTCAGCGGTGGCTGAGGCTCAGTGGTAGAGTACTTGTCTGGAGCGTGTAAGGCCCTGCCCTGGATAATATTCCTGGCAATCAATAAATACCACTGCTCCGCCCACCTCCTGAGCCCACACTTCACATGTGCGAGGGCGTCAAGTGGGACGGCCCGGCCAGAACGCTCCTGCGAGCCTGAATCTCGGCGGGTCTGGTTTTGAATCCTTCCCCATAATAACTGCGCTGTGTGAGCATGGCCAAGTTACCCAACCCCCAAGTCTTGATTTTCAGAAAGACAGCAGTGTGTACCCCTTGGCATAATTATAAGTGCGATTCGGCCACCTGGGCACGCGGAACGCCACTGTACCCGAGCAGAACAGTGAGAGCAGGAAGCCCTGGTTTTCTTGTATGTGGAATCCATCCCTGACCCCCATGCAGGCTCGGGGAGGGGGAGTTTCTGGGGATGACATGTCATTTATAGAACGGTTGTCCAAATGTTTTGTCTCTAGACCAAACTGAGCAACTCACATGAGCAGCGCTGCTCTGCTGAAGCATCCTGCCCAGGCATTGCTGCTTACCCATAAGCCACCGGCAGGTGTGATCATGGGGACACCTCTGCAGGGCACGGGGGGAGGGGTAGGAGGGGGAGTAGGTCCTAGGAAGGCCCAGGACAGTTGCTCACATTCCGGGGTGTTAAAGGGGGATGTATGCACAAAAGCTCAGTCAGAGAGCCCATGAGAAAGGGGTGGTGGCTCTGGAGAGCTGGAAAGTGGTGTTGGTAATGCTCACCAGGATTCAGGTTCAGCCAAGGGAAAAGTCTGAGTCCAGCTGTTCAGAAACAACCACAAGTCAGTCACCAGAAATCTTTAGTCCATGGGAAGTTCTGGGGCTTAGACACCTTGACTTTGGTCCAGGGTACAGGCCCGGCACCCTAGGTAGGGTAGGCCTGGGGCACCTGAGCCTCCACTTGTACCCCTGTCTCTACCCACCAGACGTGGAGTGACTGGGACTCAGAAAGAAAGATCTGGTGTCTGGGGTCCTGCAGAGAGGGGGATGGGAACTGGGGCAAAGAGACTGGCAACATCAATCCAAGGGACAGTGGGGTGGTGGCCTTGTCATAGTGTGGATGTTTGAATGTCTCCCCAAGGCCTATGTTAAAGGCCTAGCCCTTGGAATGGTGCTTCTTAGAGACAGTAGAGTTTTTAGAAGGTGGGGTCTTATGGGAAGTCATTGGGGGAATGTCCTTTGAAAGGGGTGATGGGAGCCAGGCAAGGTGACACCAGCCTTTAATCCCAACTCTCGAGAGGAGAAGCAGGCTAATCTCTGAGTTCAAGGCCAACCTGGTCTATGTCGCAAGCGCCAGGCCAACCAAGGCTATATAGTGAGAACTTGTCTCGAAAGAAAGAAAAAGAAAGAAAGAAAGAAAGAAAGAAAGAAAGAAAGAAAGAAAGAAAGAAAGAAAGAAAGAAAGAGAAGAAAGAAAGAAGGAAGGAAGAAAGAAGAGAGAGAGAAAAAAGAAGGGAAGGAAGGAAGAAAAGAAAAAAGGAAAAGAGGTGGGACCCCAAATTCCTTCCTCATTCTTTTTTACTTCCTGGCCTTAAGGCGAGAGATTTTGCTCTGCCATGCATTCCTGCTGTGATCTGCTACCTGGACACAAGCCCAAAGCAATGGAGTCAATCAACCATGGACTGGGATTTCCAAACTGTGAGCCAAAAAAAAAAAAATCAATCTTTGATACTCATTCAGTTTATCTAATGTATTTTGTTACACACACACACACACACACACACACACACACACACACACCATACACAAACCAAACAAATACAGTTCTCTATGAAATCTCCATGCTCAGTGCTGGACATTCAAAGTTCAATTTTTGCATGTTTAAAAATAAATTAGAAAGTTGAAAAGACAACAGAGGACACTCAATGGCATGACTCAATTTGGCTTGGACTTCCGGCTCTCTAGACATATGCTCAGATGCGGCCCCTCCCTCCCCAGCTCTCTGCCCAGCTAGGCTCTCGTGGGAAGCAGTACAGAGTCTTCTTGGGGCCATTTTTCTCAGCAGGGTAGATGGAGGGCCCTTTTGCAGCAGAGCCTCTGAGAGGACAGCAGAGTGAGGGCTGGTAAGAGGTGAAGAGACTTGTCTAAACAGGAAAAAGTCAGCTGCTAGGGTCAGAAGTGCAAGCCCCATATTCATCTGCGCCACCCCTCCTCCCCCGTGTTGGGAATAGATATTTGGAGATGGAGCCTTTAGGAGGCAATTAGGTTTGGATGCGGCCCTGAGGATGGGGCCCTCAGGATGGAATTAGTGCCCTCATAAGAAAAGGTGTCAGGATTTGAACTCTCTGCCAAGTGAGGATAAAACAAGTCAAGATGACAGACCTCACTAGAGGCTGAGAATATTGGTACCTTGACCTTAGATCTCCCAGCTTCTAGAGTTATACGTTTCTGTTGTTTAAGCCGCTCAGTCTGCGGAACCTTCTGGAAGCACAAGCATACACAACTGGGCGCTCCTTTTCTCCCTATCTGATATTGAAGCCGCAATGGTGGCCTGAAGTACCGGGAGAGTATCATTTAACAGATGCCTTACGTAGACACGGGTTCCTAAGGAGACTGTGGACTTCCCAGAAATAGCTAAGGGAATGCCAGGACCCTGACCTCCAACTGAGGTTGGAGACTGTACAGATGTCCACAGGTGACATTCTCCGGGTGCATCCCGGGAGCAGGAGATGGTGCCTGGGACACAGCATCCAGGTTCTCACACAGGCGGCCTTGGCAGCCGCAGAGGAGACAGCGGGAGGCAGAGAGCAGGAGACCCAGTCTCTCCCTCAGCAGCTTCCTCCTTCACAGAGAGTGTTACTCCCTGACTCCTGTCCTTGCCTAAGTACCAACTCCCAGCCCCGCTGCCATGCTGATGGTCATACTCGCCCTTCATGTACAGCTGTGGCTTCTGCCAGGAGTACCTGGCTCTTCTGTGTACCTCCAGCTACCTCTCCGTCTAGTTGTGGTTGGCTGAAACGGCACGCCATCTGAGATGCCTTCCTTAGCACCAGAAAACCCATGACTTCTTCTTTTGTGTCTCTATGTGGAGTTGAGTTTAATTATTTGCTCTCTCTGAAATATCTTTGTAGTTTGATGGTAATATTTAATCCATTTATATTTAGTCTAATTGCTTCTATATTTTTGGGGTTAAATCTATATTTTCCAATTTGTGTCATCTATTTCATTTTTCTAAAGATTATATATATGTACATTTATACATATATATAGTGAATCCATGTATGTATACTGTGTATATGCCTGTATCCCCAGAGGCTAGAAATGGTGTCAGATCCACTAAAAGTGGAGTTAAAGATGGTTGTGAGCCACCATGTGGATGCTGGGAGCCAAACCTGAGTCCTCTGCGAGAGCAGCCAGTGCTCTTAACTGCTAGGCCATCCGAATTTATACACTTTATTGTTCTTTTGTGTATGTGTGTGCACCTGTGTGAGTTTGTATGTTCCATATTTGTGGAAGCCAGATGAGGTGTTGGGTCCCCCGGGTTTGAAGCTACAGGTGGTTGTGAGCTCCTTCTTCACCTTCATTTGGAGAAAACCTTCTTTCACTTCTTCACGTGTGTATGCGTCTGTGTGCTTGCAGGTGCACAAGCCCTGGTCCTCTGGAAGAGCAGCCTAAAGTCTAACCACTGAGCAACCCGTCTAGTCCTCATCTCCTCTTTTAAGACAACCAGTCTGTGGTGCTTTCTTTCATCAACCTGAGCAGAATTTGGCCAAAATTCTCCACTTTCCCCTTTCTAAAGTCTGTATCTGTTAGCTCCAGCAACTGGATTTCCTGTGGGTCCGCTTCCTGTGCCTGTCTCTTCTCTCGCTCTTACCATTTAGTATCAGCTCCTAGTGTATTTAGTAAATGCTGTTTCTACATGAAGAATAACAGAATCAATGTGATGATCTATATTAATTTTCTCCCGGATTTTCTTGTGCTGTTGTTAGTTGCTATGGAGACAGACTGTCTTGATCCGGCTGACATCTAAACTGTATCTTCACAAGAGCTGGTATTTGTTATGGTTTACATCTAAAACGCCCCTCACAGGCTCATGTTTTGAATGCTAGACAGGAGATGGGGCCTGGCGGGTGGAAGCAGGACACTAAGGGGCTTGGGCTTTGAACGTTACAGCCTGGCTGGGCTCCGGCCCCATGCTTCCTGCCGATGTGCACAGCTGCCTCCCCCCCCATGTTCATGGATAGAAACACTGTTGCCATGCCTTCTCCATGGTTAAGGACTGGAACCCCCGGAAACCATGAGCCAAAATAAACCCTTCCTCCCTTAAGCTGTTTGCATCACGTACTTTGATCACAGCAATCTAAAAGTAACTAACTCGGTGGTTGGTTGGCTGGTTTTCCCCTTATTTATGAGTACATCTTTTTCAGAGGCTCTGTCCAAGAGCCCAGGATATCATCAGGATTATTCTGAGAGCGTCAAAGCTGGGCTCAGCTTCTCAGCCTTGAAAGCGCCATTCCTAGAATCAAATGCTGGGAGGGAGAGAACACAGCAGAGCGTAAGGCTCATCTTTCTCAGTCCTCTTCTCTTCCCTCCAGGAATCTGCTCCCTCGAGTCTCCACTGTCTGGGCAGGTCTCTGGGATTTTAGAACAGATTTTAAAACTTATCTAGCTGTCCTGGCTGCTGGAGGTGGGCGGTTTTGTTTGATCCAGGCTGGTGTTCCAGGGCCGAGGGCTGATTTCCCACATATTCCTTTAGCATAATTCTTCACCTATAATGATGGTTAGTGCACAAATTAAAGTTTAGAATATTGGCTTTGGAGTAATAAATTCCATCTGGGTAGGTTAAAAAAGAATATAAGTCGGTTACACTGGTTGGAAAAAGTACAAAATTATAGTTTTCTGTTCAAGTAAATTATTCTAATTCAATTAGAATTTTCGAGCAGGCCTCGGAAACACACGCTGCGTCAGAGATGGCTTTCTAGGACTTTTTCCCCCAGTAAAATGTATCTTTGGTCTTTATTGATGAGAACAACAGGCTCTCCCACTGTCTGCCAGGCTCCGAATCACCTCGCAGGATACTCGCCAGGCTCCTGAGAAGGCAGAGTATTGACTGAGACGCATAGCCTTGGAACGCCTATCAATAAGCTCACAGCAACCAACACTAAAGATTTCCATTTATTGTTGTGGTTTGAATCTAAAGATGTCCTCCATAGACTCGTCGGGTACTTGATGCTTGGTTCCCGGCTAGCAGCACTATTTGGGAAAGTTCTGAGAACTTTAGTTACTGGGACATGTCTGTGAGGCTCGCTCTCTTTCTTTCTTTTGAGACGGGGTTTCTCTGAGTAGCCCTGGCTGTCCTGGAACTCACTCTGTAGACCGGACTGGCCTCAAACTCAGAGATCTGCCTGCCCCTGCCTCCCAAGTGCTGGGGTTAAGTGTGAGCCACCACCACCCAGCAATCAATAAATCTCTCTCTCTCTCTCTCTGATTTTGTTTTGAAACTGGGTCTCACTATATCCATTATGTCACTGGCCTAGAATTCTCTATGTATCCCAGGCTAGCCTCAAACTCGCAGAGATCTGTCTGTCTCTGCCTCCTGAATGCCGAGATCAAAGTGGGGAGCCACACCAGGCCAAGGGAGCTGTGTCTCGTTTAGGACTTTTCTCCCTCTCCCTTCTCCTCCCCCTCTTCCTCCTCCTCTTCCTCCTCCTCTCCTGCCTCCTCCCCTTCTCCTCCCCCACCTCTTTCCTGTTTCCCAGTCTCTTCTTTCATACACTCCCACTGTCATGACGCTATCTCACATCTGGCCAAGTGACGGTGGACTGAACCCTCTGAAACTATGAGCCAAAATAAACATTTCCTTCCTTGATTTGTTTCTGTTGGGCACGTTGTCACAGCAACACGGCCTGACTAATACATTCATCTAAAAGGTCCCATTAATTGCTCTTTCAAGCGTAAACATCCAAGGCTGGAGAGATGGCTCTGTAGTTAAAAGTGCTCACCGCTCTTGCAGAGGACCAGGGGTAAGTTCTCAGCGCCCACATGGTGGTTCACAACTGTCTGCGACTCCAGTTCCAGGGGCTCCGACGCCCTCTTCTGTCCTACACAGGCACTGCACACACACAGTGCACATGCATACGTGCAGGCAAAAACACTCACACACATAAAGTAAAAACACATAAATCTTTAAGGTGCAAACATTCATAGAAACTGAAAAGGTGAAAAAACAGAACGCACAAGAAATATTGACTCCACCGAGTGGAGAAGTGAGGTAGCCAGCTACTCACCAAATGCCTGTCTCTGTTGCAGGCTCTGCATTGACAGAGGCGTCACTGAAGAGCAAAAGGGCCATCGAAGCACAGAGCCAGGCCTGTCATGGCAAAGCTATCGGGGTGATCTGGTGAGCCCAAGGGCCAGGTTACATGCACAACCTTGAACTGTGTGCATTAGCAAAAGGGAACGAAGACTCTGGGGGGGTTGAGGGCAGTGACTGCAGGTCCTCACATGCTGAGACACAGTGTGGCTGACTACCAAGGCCGGGTGCGATGACCAGTAAGTGTGTGGCAAAAGCCACCCAGCAAAACGGCTGGGGAATTGGACGAGGAAAAAAAAAAATCTATGAGCCCAAAGATATCACTTCCCAAGAAGGCCGTCAGTTGGATGACATGATCACGCCTTGGTCTCCAAATATAACCAAGAGATTCAAGACCAACAGCTCATGTCCGGCCAATTTAGCTAACAAAGGAAGGAATGATAACAGGAAGACTAGAGACTTCTCAGCTCCGTGGAGAAACAAACACAGAGGAACGCACCCTTTCCAGCAGGCTATGATCAAGGAATACTAGGACTAAGTGTGTCCTTGTAGTCTAACCATCTGGTTTCACAGAACGTGAGGTGCTCTTTCTACGTGTGAGCACTGATCAACAACAGTTCTGTGGCACGGGCCATGCTTCTATTTAGTGGCTCCCTCCTCTGTCATTCTAATCTGATCTCCAGATGTCAGGAGGTCAGGCAGACATCCCGCGTGGCATTTGCTGAATGGCCAGGCGAGGTGGGTGGTGAACGCAGGCTGTGGAGAGTCCCAGGGGCCCCGGGCCCCAGCCACAGGCTCCAGCATGACTTTACAAGTTGAACCCTGAAAGGCTTGGGCGTGCTGTCACCAATCTGTAACCCCAGCACTAGGGTAGGGGTGAGAGGGGGTGCAAAGGGATTGAGAGTTTGAGGCCAACATGGACGACACAGTGAAACCTTCATCTCAAAACCCGAACAACTGGGGCTGGAGAGAGGGCTCAGAGGTTAAGAGCACACACTTCGCTTGCAAAAGAGGACCCGAGTGGAGCGGTACCCTGCTGTGGCTCACCAAGAGGTGCAAGGAGGCATTCTCATATGTGCAAACTCTGCCAAACCACTGTCCTGGCCAGTGCCATACTCGATAGACATGGGAACCCCGAGCGTCTGAGCTCAGGTGTTTTATTGATTCAGAACGCCTCAGGTGCAGATCATAAGCAATCAAACATCCCCCACAGAGATCTAACACCTGCAGACAATACAGAACACCAAGACCGAGGCTAGCCCCTCACCCAACAGTGCACAAAACATTTTATACACGACTAAACTTCCACAACACCCGAGTTCAGTTTCCAGCACCACATCGGGCGGCTCATGACGTCTAACTCTAGCTCCAGGGGACTCTGGCGCCCTCTTCTGGCTTCCAAGGGCACCTGCACTCACAGACGCAAACACCCATGTCAACACACACATTCACATAATTAAATATAAATAAAATAAATCTTAGGAAAAAACCTCAAGCAACCACGCAGATCTCGAAAAATAAGCAAAAGCATAAGGACATGGCCGGCGACACAAGAAATCGCGGTTTTGCCGACCACCAAAGCTCGGGATTGCTTCTGTCTATCCTTTTGCTTCATTTCATCTGTAGACATTTTTAGTATGTATTTCTGAATGACGTCTGGAAAACATAATCATGATTCTTCCACTATAAAAAAAACAAAAACAAACAGAAGTAACAATGTATCATTTAACATCGGGCATCTCATCAATATTCAAATTTACAAGTGGCCTGTAATTGTCACTGCTCCCCTTTTACCACATATTTGACCTTGATCGTTTTCCTTGTAAACCATTGTTGAGGAAGTCATTCACAAGACCTGGCTCGCTCTCATCTGCGTGGCGTTTAACACGTTCCGCTGTATTTTGTATTTCCTGTAAATGCGGTAACTGGTCTAGTACCCCAGGCCAGATTCAGGTTTAAGATGTGTTAGTGGTGACGCATTGGGTTCAGAGGGAGAGGGAGGGACGCTGGTTCAGACTGTTGGGGTTCAGAGGGGCAGGGTGAGCGTCATCCTGCGTGCTGAGTTTTCTGTTAGAAGACTCAAAGCAGGGCTGAGGGGTCAGCCAAGCAGGTGAAGGTTTGTACCTGCTGTACAAACATGAGGGCCCGAGTTCAAATCCCCACTGCACACGTGAAAAAACCGAACTTGCCACAGGTAGAGGTGCTGGCATGTAACCCCAGCACTGTGAGAGACCCAGACACCAAGGTTTCTTGGCTTACTGCCTAGCTCCAGAATCAGAGAGAGAGACTCTGTTTCAAGAAATAAGAGAGGGTCTGGAAAGATGGCTCAGTGATTAAGAGCACTTGTCCTTGCAGAGGACTCAGGTTCAGTTCCCAGCACCCATACGGTAGCTCACAGCCATCCATAACTCCAGTTCCAGGGGAGCCAGTCCCTGCTTCTGACCTCAGAGAGCACCAGGCACACACACGGTACACAAAAATACATGCAAGCAAAATAATCATACACAGCAGATATACATCTTTAAAAAAGATTTAAATACGTCTTTAAAAAACAAACAAAACCACTACCACCAAAAAGAGATCGAGAATAAGAGAGCAGGACACCTGATGTCCTAGCGCGTACACACACACACACACACACACACACACACAGACACAGACACACACATACACACACACACAGACACACACACACACACATACACACATACACACACACACAGACACAGACACACACACACACAGACACACACACATACACACACACATACACACATACACACACACACACACACACACACACACACAGACACACACATACACACACACATACACACATACACACACACACACACACAGACACACACACAGACACACACACACACATACATACACACATACACACACATGCACACACAGACACAGACACACACACACACACACATACACACACACACACACGCACACATACACACACACACAGACACACACAGACACACATACACACAGACACACACACACACAGACACACACACAGACACACACACACACACCCCACGCTAACCCTCCATACGCTGTTAGCGGTTCCTGACCACTCCTGGATCCTCCATCCATTAGGCCTGCCACTGTCTGTTGACTTCTCACACTCAACGGCTCTGACACTCCAGGAAGACTTCCCCGAATACCATTTGGTCACTGCTACAGAACAACTTCACCAAGACAGTGGCCTCCTCTCCAGGTAGAATCCTCGGGAAAGATGGGCCGCTTTCAGAAAACCTTCATTTATGCTTTTTTTTTTTTTTTGTCTTGTTTGTTTCTTTACATTTCTTTCTTTTTGGAGACTCACTACGTTTCTCAGGCTGGACTTGAACTTGCTAAATAGTTCAGGCTAGCCTCGAACTCTCTCCACCCTCCTGCCTGGGCCTCCCAAGTATGGGAGTTACAGGCCTGTGTCACTGTTATGGGCTTATTCATAATTTTCTGACCACAAGCTAACCGACAGAGGTGGGGCGGGAGCTGCTGGAAAAGGCATTCTGGCCTGATTCTTCCCCCAGTGATGAGGATGGCCAGCCTGCCCTGAGATTGGCTGAAGAGAACGCCGCCCGGGGGTTCACTCTGAAAGGAGAATGTTTTCTCCTGTAATTAAGGGGTCTTCTAATTTGAGGAATAGATAAAATTCATCAAAATTTATATTTTCTAAAAGTCATAAAACCGAAGCTGCGCAGGTCTTTCTGGCTGCAGGGGAACACGGAATGGGGGAGGGACGCTACCTAGACAGAACTTAAGAAAATGGTTCATCGTCTTTCCTTCCCAGCAAAGAGAATACCCCAAAGAAACGCCATTGATTTTGCATTTTGAGAAACTGACCAACTTTCTTGATCAAAAGTCCACAGCAAGCCGGAGTCAAGGCTAGGCGGGCCCTCCAGGGTACCTTCCTTTGGGACCCTCACTCCCTGTGATTTTGAAAAAGGAGACTTGGGCGATCTTCCCGCCGCCGAGGAGAGGAAAGAGGCTTGGCTCCCAACCTAGCTTCTTTTAACGTGCCTTCCGGGCCGCGTGGGAGCCAGGCTGGGAGGAGGGAGGTCTCTGCCCCGCAGACCTCAGAACTTAGGCCGAATCTGCTCAATTGAAAAAAGAATGGGACCTTGTCTTCCTTATTAATTTCGAGAGGCTGGAGAAAGGCCAGGCTTCATATGCTAGACCCCCGTGGTCTGCCCCAGAACACCAGGTCTCCCCATGGGGAACTCCCTGCCCTCGGTCAGGCCTGTCTTTGAGGACTTTGTTGTCTACTAGCTCGAGGAGAGGCTTTGAGACAGGTCATGGTGACTCAATTTCCCCAACTCTGAAATCATTAAATTGGATTTGAGACCTACTTCTGACATCACTGGGAAAGCTTTTGTAGTTAGGGTGACCCTAGGAAGCTACAGGATAGGAACTGGGTGGAGGACCGAGTAGGAAAAGCCTTTCTCTCCCCTCCCGCCCCCCTCCATGCGGGGGTCCAGGGTACAGACTGACCCCAAAGTTTGCCTTCGGCCTGGGCGGGGTGCAGAGTCTGGGGAGGGGCAGCCCTGGCTAGGCAGCTCCACCGGAAAGACTAGTTTGAACTGCAGCTGGCATAGACAGGGAGGAAGTCGACTTTGTCGCCTCCGCCTGGGGCCCTCCTGGTTCCGGGGGTCACAGGCAGATAAGGCAGACCCTGGTCAGCCCTTCTACACCCCAGCAGCCCCCAAGCTCCCCCCCGGGCCACGCCCTTGGCTCTGGGGCTCTGGATGGGCTGAGCCTCAGAGCGGGAAGGGACCAGGAATAGGGAGGGCAAAGGCCCAGACCCTGACCCGTTGCTAAGCAACAGGATCCTGGCCCTGGGCTCTGGCCTCAAACAGCCAGAAGCAGCCAACTCACAGCTGCCTCCATGGACCTTGTAGCTTGCCCAGCCAAGGCGATCTCAGGCGACAGGATCCTTGGCCTCTGAGAACTCGGGGAAAACAGCTCTTCGTGCTGCCTTGGGTCCTAGATCTGGGTCTGGACGGGGTTGCTGTGTTGCCTCCCTGCAGCTGGGCATCTCTGGGCTAGACCCTTCACTCCTGGAGGCCATCGGATGGGGACTCAGTGCTGGGTATGTCGGTCTCCAGGTAGGCAGCCTCCCCCTGGAGGGACCTGGGCACTTAGAAGACCAACTAGGCCAGGCCTAGGCTGCTTGCAGCTCTGCCTCCAGCAAGCACCAGATCCGGGGCACAAATCTACAGGCAGTTGCTTCTTGGGAAGACAAACCCTCAGTCTCACCCTGAGCCACCAGAAGTTGGTGAAGAACACAGCTAGCTTTTTACAGCCCTACTGCCCTATGGTGAAAGCCAAAACCTGGATACAAAAATTCCTCTCCGGTGGGAAGGTCGGCAGGCTGCCTTCATCCTCCAAGAACTCTGAAAGCTCTTATTCTTTGGAATACTTGGTGAAACCCACGGGCCCCTGTGATTTTGTGCCCCTTAATCTCCAGTCTAGAGACACTAGCCTGAGATACACTAGACATGGCTTCAGAAGACCTGGGTGGACCCATGTGGGAACTGTGCCCTGTCCCTTGATACTGTTTGGACTTGGACAGCTTGTTAAGTGTGTAGGCCTCACATTGTTGCTCTTGTGAATAAAGAGGTGGCCTGTTTTCAGAACAGACATACAATTCCAGACTCTCACTAGGTGATTTTAGGCAAAGGATCGACCACTGAGTCACTCCCCCAGCCCCTCACCGGGGGATTCTAGGCAGGGGCTCTACCACTGAGCCACACCCCCAGCCCCTCACTGGGGGATTCTAGGCAGGGGCTCCACCACTGAGTCACTCCCCCAGCCCCTCACTGGGGGATTCTAGGCAGGGGCTCTACCATGGAGCCACACCCGAAGCCCCTCACTGAGGGATTCTAGGCAGGGGCTCTACCACTGAGCCACACCCCCAGCCCCTCACTGGGGGATTCTAGGCAGGGGCTCCACCACTGAGCCACACTCCCAGCCCCTCACTGGGGGATTCTAGGCAGGGGCTCCACCACTGAGCCATGTGCCCACTGTCAAAGGAGATTTCCTTACCACTTGATAAAGAATGTGCGATGACCAGCAACACTAGAAAGAATGCCATCCTAGAAGAAGGAAAAACAAGAACCCAATATTGGAGAACTATAAAAACCAAGGAGTTATCAGAATCCCTGTCATCTTGGCCTTTTTATCAAAGCAATAGAGAGAGGCGGTTGGGAACGCCAAGTGCCTCCGACCTGCAAAGCCTAGGAGTGTGTTCTGCGTCCCCAGAGCTGACTGACTGGGAGCCTTCCTGCTCTGGTCATTAGGATCGCTACAGCAGTAATCGGCCCGACCACGCCTTTGTCTTGTATCCTCACCTGTAAAATGGAGATGAACACACCGACCGTGCAGCCGATGGGAAGCCCGAATCGGGCTGTGACTACAGAAAAGCTGACGTAGGCCCCCATGTGTTGTAATACATAACAAACGCTAGCCAGCGCTGGCTAGGGTTCCCATCTTCCCTCCCACCAGTTTCCATCATAAAAATATTCAAGCGCGCAGAAAGTTGAAGGAAGCATGTAGCGGTCAATGTTAGCGGTCAACGTTAGACCGCGCTGGCTCTGTCTCGCACAGTCGCTCCCCGGTCTCTGTCCCTCCACCCGGCTGTAAGTATGCTTCCGGCTGGCCCACAAAGACTCCCCAATACCTAGTGACTTAGGACAGAGGCTGTCCAGTTAGGCTCAGGGCTGCAGGAGTTATGCATTCAGGCTGGGCATGCTGAGGTTGGCTGGTCCTCGTGCTGGGCCATCTGAGGCCTCTGCTTAGAAGACGTTAGGCTAAGGGAGAGAGGGTCCTGGAATCAGCCTGAGACACCGTGACTCCCTCGGGTGGAACGACAGCATATGTGGGTCCTCCAGAATGATCACCTCAAAGTGGTCGAACTTCTTGGGCAGCAGCTCGAGCTTCGGTTGTGAGTTCTGGCTCTTGAGCAGCAGCTTGAGCTTCGGTTTGTGAGTTCTGGCTCTCAGGAAGCAGCTGGGAGCTTTGATTGTGAGTTCTGGCTTCGGGCAGCAGCCACACCCCTCTTATAGCCTTGATCCATATTGGCCAAAGGAGACAGAAGCAAATAAGAATTCACACTCCACCTCTTCATGATGCAGAAGATCCATGGGATGGGAACTCCAGGGCTTTCCTCTTTGGTCATAAAATTTCTTATAAATATTTTATCACATTTATTGATGCAGCGTGTGTGTGTGTGTGTGTGTGTGTGTGTGTAGGTCAAAGGACATAGTACAGGAGTCTGTTTTCTCCTTCTACCATGTGGGACCCAAGGATGTCACTTGGGTTAGCGACTTGGCAGCAAGCATGTTTTTCCACAGAATTCACTTGATGGATCAATAATTCTTTTTAAAAAGTTATCAGCACAGGCCACACCAGCCAGAAAACAGGTAGGCTGCCAGCAGACCTTCTCCTCTCTCTCCGGTCCCCTAGACCCCAGCCCCCAGTCTCATCCCTAGCGCTGTACCAGATCACCACCTGCAGCCTCCCCTTCCCCCATCTCCTGCGGATCCCAAGGGCGGCCCCCTCACAACCCCCCCTCCAAACCCCACTTCCCCACTCGCTGCTGCCTCCCAGCCTCCAACACCAGCAGTCATTCCCGTGAACATATGTAGTCCCGCACGATGGATCCTGGATCCTTCTCCTGCCTCGTGGCCCGCCACCGCCATTGGCCTCTTGTCTGGAGGTTTATGCGGCCCACTCCAGACCAAGAGGCTCGGCGGGGTGTGGCCGCTGCATGGCCAGGGGTCGTGGGTTCAATGAGCAGACAATCACCACCGTGGACACGCTTCGGTGGGCGTCTCCTTTATCGGGCTTTGAGGGTGCCTTTTATGTGGTGCGGTTGGGGGTGTGGTCTGGCCACAAGAGTGGCCTAATTGGTTGAGGCAGGGGCTTTGGGCGCTGCCTCAGAGGAATACCTTTGAGCCTGTGTCCCCAGCCCGCAGGGGCAGACAAAGCATCTTTGCTTCAGTGAAGTAGGCAGTGTGTAATATTTAGGTGGGCTCTGGCCAGGGCTAAAGCGAGGAGCAGCCAAATGCCTGCCGTTCTCATCTCCTGGGATGACGCGGGGTTCCGAGCCAGCTCAGACCCACTCTTAGCGTTATGACGGCCCCACAAACACACAAACTGATTAGGTCAGGAAAACAGCCATCACACCACCACCACTCTGTCCAAAAATCCAGAGAGGAAACAGAAACCAAGGAACAAAACACCCACCCAACAAAGATAAACCCAGAAACCAGCACCTCGATCAATGCCCCAAGCCCAGACGCCAAGGTACCAGCGTCAGAACACAATAACTCCCAGGTCAATGTGTCCTCACTAGAGCCCAGCCATCTTACCCCAGCAGGCCCTGGATATCTCACATAGCCAAAGCACCAGAAAAAGACCTTAAAACCAACTACAGGGAGATGATCGAAGTCCTTAAAGAGAAAATGAAAAAAATCCCTAAAAGAAAGCCAAGAAAGCAAACAAAACAGTCGAAGGAATAGAATAAAACCAAACTGCTCAAGACCAGAAAATCAAAATTAAGAGAACACAAACTGAGAGGCTTCTGGAAAAAAAAAATAGGAATTTGAACAGGAGCCGCAGAGGCACGCTTCACCAACAGAATGCGAGAGACAGAAGAGAGAGCCTTGGACTCTCTCTTGAAGAAAGTATAGGAAAAACGGACACATCAAGGAAAATGTCAAGTCTGAAAATATTTCTGAAGCAAACATCCAGGAAATCTGGCACACTCTGAGAAGATCAAACCTGAGAATAATAAGAACAGAGGAAGGAGAAGAAACCCAGCTCAAACACGCAGAAAATATTTTCAACAAAATCACGGGAGAATCGCCATGTTGAGTTTTATGGCGTGCGCAAGTCTGCACTCCCACCGGCAATGGAGGAGAGTTCCTCGTGCTCCACATCCTGGCCAGCATGAGCTGTCACCGGTGTTATTGATCTTAGCCATTCTGGCAGGGGTAAAACGGATCTGAAGGAATTTTGATTTGCATTTCCCTGATGGCTAAGGATGTTGAGCATATCTTTCCTCAAACTCACAGAGATCCTCCTGCCTCTGCTTCTCAGGTGCCGGAATTAAAGGCATGCACTGCCACTAGCGCCCAGCTTTGAGCGTTTCTTTAAGTGTTTCTCATTGAGAATCATTTGTTTAGATCCACACCCCATCTTAAACTAGATTATTTGGTTTGTTTGTTTTTTTTTAATCTAGTTTCTTGAGTACTTCGTATGTTTTGGATGTTAGTCCTGTATCAGATGCAGAGTTGGTAAAACGTTTTCCCATCCTATAGGCTGCTGCTTTGTTCAGTTGACGGTGTCCTTTGCCTTACAGGAGCTTTCCCGTTTCATGAGGTCCCGTCTATTAATTGTTGATCTCAGTGCCTGCACTGTGGGTTCAGGACGTTGTCTCCTGAGCCAATGCATTCAGTGCTTTGCCTCACTCTCTCTGCTAGGTTCAGCGTATCTGGTTTTATGTTAGGTCTTTGTTCCACTTGGACGGAAGTTTCATGCAGGATGATAGATACAGATCTATTTGCATATCTACATGCAGACATCCGTTTGACCAGCACCATTTGTTGAAGATCCTGTCTTTTTCCCAGTGTGTGTGTCCGGTTTCTTTGTCAAAAACCGGGTGTCTGTATGTGTTTGCATTTGTGTCTGGGTCTTCAACTCGATTCTATTGATCAACATGTCTGTTTTTATGCCAACAATACCATGAGGTTTTATTACTATATCTCAATTTGAAATCAGGAATAATGATGCCTCCAGCAGTTCTTACTGTTCAGGACTTTCTTTCCCCTAACCTAAAGAAGGAGATGCCTATACAGGTATAAGAAGCATACAGAACACCAAATAGATTGGGTCAAAAAAGAAAGTCCCTTCACCACCTGGTAAACAAAACTCTAAACAGCCAGAACAAAGGATATTGAAAGCTGCAAGGGAAAAAGACCAAGTAACAAATAAAGGCAGAAGGATTAGAATTACACCTGACTTCTCAATAGAGACTCTATAAGCCAGCAGTGCCTGGACGGATGTGCTGGAGGCTTTGAGAGACTACAGATGCCAGCCCAGACTACTATAGCCAGCAAAACTTCCAATCACCATAGATGGAGAAACTAAGACATTCCATGATAAAGTCAGATTTATCTATCCGCAAATCCAGCCCTATTGAAAGTGTTACAACAGAGGTTCTCAACCTGTGAGTCGTGACCCCTCTGGGATTTGAAAGTCCCTCTCACAGGGGTCGCTTAAGACCATTCGCACATCATATATTTACGTTATGATTCATAGCAGTAGCAAAATTCTAGTTCGGAAGTAGCAACGAAGCAGTTTCATGGCTGGGGAACTATATTGAAGGGCCTACATGGAAAAAAAATGGAAAGATCTCATACTAGCAATTTAACAGCACACCTGAAAGCTCTAGAACGAAAAGAAGTAATCACAGGCAAGTCGAGTAGCCAGCAAGAAATAAACTGAAGGCTGAAATCAATAAACTAGAAACAAAACAATGCGCAAAGAAAAAAAATGAAACGAAGAGTTGCATCTTTGAGAAAACCAACAAGATGGACAGACCCATATCCAAGCTAAATAAAAGACAGAGACGGAACATCCCAACTCACACAGCTATTATGAAAGGGGGCGTGGCAGCAGGCACTGAGGGAGCCCAGAGATCGTAAGGACACACTTTAACAACCTCTACCCCACCAAATTGGAAAATCTAAAAGAAATCATTTTCTCTTAGGTACCGCTTACCAAAGCTAAATCGAGATCAGATCATCAATAGATTGTTAACTCCTAGTGAAATAGGAGTCATTGAAACTCTGCCCATCAAAAACAAAAAGCAAAACAAACAGTTCTGAAGTGTGGCTGGGCATGTTCTGTGGCTCCTCGGGGCTCTGCTTAACTCTGTAAGACTTGCATCTCATGGCTCTCGGTTTTATTCTCTGGGATTCTTTTTTGGAAAAACTTTTTTTTTCTTTCATGGCCACTGGTGTTTTGCCTGTGTGCATTTCTGTCTGAAGATGTCAGATCCCCTAGAACTGGAGTTACAGACAGTTGTGAGCTACCATGCGGGTGCTGAGAACCTGGGTCCTCTGGAAGAGCAGTCAGTGCTCTTAACTGCTGAGCCATCTCTCCAGCTCTGCTCTCTGGTATCTTAACTGTGCCCTCCGTGTCTTCCTTCCTTTTCCATAAGAAATGGCCAATAACCAGGCAGTGCTTTGAGCCTGTTTCCTTCCTGTTGAGTGAATACAATAATTCAAAAGCCTTTTATTTACTTATTTATTGGTGGCATTGATAATCAGACATTTTTTATCAGGTCATAAGAAAATCTTCTTTTGAGGATGGGGCGTGGCTCAGTGGTAGAGCATCTGCCTAGAATCCCACAACGAGGGTCTGGGGGCGTGGCTCTGTAACAGAGCCCTTACCTAGCATGCAGAGGGCTCTGGGCTCAAATCCCAAGTATGGCACATGTAGACAAACTCTTACCAGACAGCTCAGGGCTCCGAGCATAATTGTTCCATCGAACAAATTGGAAACATCATGAACCTGTAAATCACGTATTATTAATTCCATTTAGTGGTGTTAGTAGCAGCAGTCACAGCCCACAGACTCCAGCAGAGAGAAAGCAGACTCTAGACAGAAGACCGATGTCACTGTACCGGTTCCGGCGGGAAGGGACGTGCTGTAGTTCATTTCTGGAAGACACAGTCTGCTTTCTCGTCCGTATTTTGGTGGATCGCAAAGTTAGAAAGCCTTGTTAGACTTGCCCACTCGCCAGTGTGTGAGGACTCCTGCTGTCCCCGTGCTCACCAGCACGCGGGGTTGGTTGTGCGCCACAGTGTCTCACAGTGAGTTTGACCCCCATTCTCCAGACAACTACTGTGTTGAGTGTTTTCTCTCGCGCTTCCTGGTCATCCGTATCTTCCTATGTGATGCATCGCTTCACCATCTTCTCCTGTCTAAACTGCATTATAGAGTTACTGCGGGTGTGTGTGTGTTCACGTGTGTGTGTGCAGGAGCATGTGACGCCAGCGTTGATGTCAGGGATCTTCTCAATCGTTCTCCACCTTATATGTTTACACACGGTCTCCCACTTGAACCCAGGGCTCACACGATTCAGCGAGGCTCGCTTGCCAGCTTGCCCTGGCAGCCCCCTGCCTTTGCCTCCATAGAGTTGGGATTACAAGTGGGGCACCGCATCCCCTGGCGTTTACGTGGGTTCTGGGAAGCCTAACTCTGGGCCTCACACTTGCATAGCAAATATGTTACCCACTGAGCCATCCCCTCAGCCGCACTTAATAATAGTGTGTGGAGTCGGTTTGAATGCCTGTCCTATGTACAGCCACGGCAGCTGTTTCTCTGATCAGAACCTCTAAGTTCCCCCTCCCTCCTTCCTTCCCTCCCTTTCCCCCTCCCTCCTTCCTTCCCTCCCTCCCCCCCCCTCCCTCCTTCCCTCCCTCCCTTCCCTCCTCCCTTCCCCCTCCCTCCCCCTCTCCCTCCCTCCCTCCCTTCCCCCCTCCCTCCCTTCCCTCCCTCCCTCCCTTCCCCCTCCCTCCTTCCCTCCCTCCCTCCCCCTCCCCCTCCCTCCCTCCCTCCCTCCCTCCTCCCTCCTCCCTTCCCTCCCTCCCTCCCTCCCTCCTCCCTCCCTCCCTCCCCACCCATTTGTCAATCCTTTTGTCAAAATGACTCTATCTTGATTACTCTAATTTTGTAGCAAAGTTTAGAGTTCTAGTCCTTTCTCATTAGGATGATTTTCCCCCTCAACAGACAAAATAAGGATTTCTGCATGGAACAGTTTTAATTCCAGAGTGTGTTGGCTCAACAAATAAAAACGACAGAGGAATAGATGGATACCTTAAGATGCCCTTGGAGTTTATGCATTACAAGAACAACTACAGACATCTGGAACCCAGTCATGCCAGCATAGATGACATCACTTAGGGGTGCACGATGCCCCCAAGACAGCAGTGTCTCCTGGAGAAGGAGGCGCCATCTCCTCTTGGGTTCCTGCACTCCTTGTGGCTGAGATCTCCATAGGGGTGGATTCCTGGGCCAGCCATGAGGAGCAAGCCAGTGAGCAGCACCCCTCCATGGCCTCTGCATCAGCTCCTGCCTCCAGGTTCCTGCCCTGTGAGCTCCTGTCCTGACTCCCTTCAACGACGGACTATGATGAGGAGGTGTAAGCCAAATAAACCCTTTCCTCCCCAAGTTGCTCTGGTCATAGTGTTTCATCGGAGCAATAGAAACTTTAATAAGACACTATCACATGCTGAGAAAGGCATTTCGCCGGTGTGCTCTTCAAAGCCCATAGCACAAGTCTCCTCATAACAGAAACGTCAGACAGATTCCAGTTGAGGAACATTCTTCAACATACTCGACCTCAAATCTGTTAAGGTCATCAAAACTAGGGAAAGTGTGCGATACTGTCATCGCCTGGAGGAACCCAGGGAGGCTGTGAACTAATTGATTCTAGAAAAGGGGGAAAAAGAATTAGGTAACAGCTTAGGAAAATCTGGGCGCTGGAGACGTGACTCGGTGATAAACACCTGCCTAGAACCCATCAATGAGGAGCAGGGGGCATGACTCTGTAGTCAACCACTTGCCTAGCATGTGCAAGGCACAGGAGCACACACACACACACAGAGACACACATGCACACATTCAGACACATACACACACATAACACACAGACACACACACACACGCACACACAAACACATACACACATATAACACACAGATACACACATGCACACACACATGCACAGACACACACACATGCACACACATAAACACATACACACACAAATGCATGTACACACACACATACACACAAATGCATGCACACACACACACATGCACACACATACACACACATGCACATACACACATGCACACACACACAAATGCATGCACGCACACACACACACACACACAAATGCATGCACGCACACACACACACACACATGCACACACAAACACACACATGCAAAAACACCAAAATAGAAGTCTGTAAGGGAATCAACACTTTATCAGTGCTGGTTTGTTCTTTATTTACTCTTGTGTGTACACATGCACACACAGCTGACGTGTGTGCCTGGAGGTGAGAGGGAGCTTTGGGGAGCTGGCTCTTGCCCCCTCCTGTTGAGCAGATCTCTCTGGTGTCCACTGCCGTGCAACATTCCCAGGCTCGCTGGCCCGAGAACTTCTAAGATTCTCCTGCCTCTGCCCTCCATCTCACACAGGTGTGCTGGGATTACAGATGTGTACCACCACCTCGGGCGTTTTACATGTGTTCTGAAGATGAAACGCAGGTCATCGAGCTATCACGGTGAGCGCTTTTACCTGTGAGTCACCTCACCAACCCCAGTTGGTTGGCTTTGAGCAATTGAATTGTGAGTTATACCAGTCTGAAATATTAACAGGGAAACTGAGTGGGGCCCACACAGGAACCCTCTGCACCATCTGTATGAGTTACTTTTCTGTCGCTCTGATAAAGCATGTGATCAAAGCAACTTATACAAGGAAGAGTTCATTTGAGACCTACAGTTCCAGAAGGATGTGAATCCATCGACATCACGGAGGGGAACTGTGGCAGCAGGCAGCCATGGGGACAGGAAGTGGAAGCAGAGAGCTGAGGGTTCACACCTCAAACCACAAACAGGAAGCAGAGCGCACACTGGGAACCTCAAAGCCTGCCCCTGCAAGGCCACACTTCCTCATCCTATGCAAACAGCGCCACCAACTGGCGACCAAGTGTTCCAATGCCTGAGACTGTGGGGGGCATCGTGCATTCAAACCACTACACGGTCCTTGAGACTTTTCTGGAGCTAGTCTAAATTAAACCATCCTTTAAAACATCCTATATTTAGGTTAGGCATGGCGCCATACACCTGGAGTCCCAGTGCTTGAGAGCCTGAGGCAGGGTGTTTGAACATGGCCTTGGCTACATAGTGAGACCTCATCGCAAAAAGAAAAAACAAATCACGTGTGTGTGGAGGGGGGGTTTAAGAAAATTTGAGAATCAATTAAAATGGATTCCCCTGATCTTTACATTTTGCACATTTGTGACACTTACATGCTCTGGACAAAGCCTCTACTTTCTTCCAATACTTTTTCCTTTTTTTTCAATTTTTTCCCTCAATCCTTTGATGCCGGTGGAGGACGAAGACACCTTGGGAAGGTTTGCTGGTCAGGGTAATGCTGCTGCTGGCCCCCACTATTAAGCTGTCCTTCCTCCTAGTGCAGTTCAAGTGTGTCTCCCAAAGTCCTCATATTAGAAACGTAACCTCCAGTGCAGCCACGTGAGAAGCGGAGCCTCAGGAGCGAGCCTCACTCGTCACGATGGATGGATCCATGCCGCACACTGCGCGGAAGGGGCCGTGAACGGGGTCCTCTCCCTGTCCGGGAGTGGGTTAGTTCCTGGGTGGCAGCAAGCTGGCGCCTCTTATTCTCTTGCTCTCCTCCAGGGTTCACCTTAGGATGGCGTAGCAAGAGGGTTCTACTCAGATGTGAGCGACCTGATCTCGGACTCCCCAGCCTCCCAAATGTGAGAATTGTATTTTTCTTTATAAATCGCCCAGGCCATGTTATTCTGTGATAGCCTGGGACACTTCCTAACAGTACTAACACTTAACTTGGGAGATTCTCTGTGCCTGGACCAGGGGTTCTACTCAACGCTAAGATGCACCATTACCGATGAATCCCCTCAAACTCCTTGTGCTGACAGGAGCCCTGACCGCTGCAGACACGGGCTTTGAGATTTGGCTTTTTGCATCACCTCTGACCCTTTTGTCCCACGAACCTTAGGTCTAGAAATACAGCAGGGAGCAGAGGAGGCGGATCAGCGGTAAAGCACTCACTGCACAAGTGGACCAGAATTGGAGTCCCAGAACCCAGGGCGGTGGGTGAGATGGCTCGATTACAATTCCAGTTCTGGGAGGCAGAGACAGGGGTCCCGGGAGCAAGTAGCTAGCCAGACCAGCTGTGTCGAAGAGCTTTGGTTTGGTTGGAAATATCCTGCCTCAACGAATAAGCTAAAAAAAACAAAAAAATAAAAAACAGAAAAACAAAATGATTTCCAACCTCAACCCTGGGTCTGTACACACACACACACACACACACACACACACACACACACACACACACACACGCACACACTCACACACATGTGAACACTCACACACAAAAGGGGCAACAATGAAAAATAAATACGACAGATGCCATTGGCTTTCTGGGCCCATCATTTCTACGTTCAAAATACAACCCGACAAAGTCAGATCCGGGACGCCGGTGCTGGTCCCCACCTGGGCTACCACCCAACCAAGGCTGACTTGGTACCAAGCATTACCATTGGAGAAAGTGCCAGATGAAAATAACAGGAGAGAAAAGGAAGGAGGAAGGGAGAGGAGGAGGGAGGGCGACAGGAGGGAGGGACAGGGCGAGGAGGCTAAGAAGAAGAGTGGGGAGAGAGGGAGGAAGCGAGGGAGGGGGAGGAAGCATCCCCCATACACCTACCTCAGAAGGTGCACAAGCTCACAGAGAGAGATTACAAGCAGAGGCCCTCCATGACACAGCCAGTGAGAGGCACGATGTCTGTCTCCTGGCTAGAGCAGGAGGCTTGTTCATTCTGGGAAGTCCTTTGCCCTACAGACTTATTCCTAGGAATTGCCCGTGGCTGTCCTCACCCTCTCTTTACAGAGGAGCGGACTGAATTTGGAAGGATGCTGGGCACCAACTTGCTGTCACAGGAGCATTGGCTCCGATGCGCTATCTCGGTGCCTTCACGGGCTGCGCTGCGCTGCTGCCCCTAACACCGTGGCTGCTGTGGCTGTAACTGTGGCCGGATGCTTTGGAGGGGTTTTGTGATTTTGGTTTCTTTGAAAAAAAAAAAACAAAACACAGAATGGCTAGGCGGTAGTGGCATATACCTTTAATCCCAGCACTCAGGAGGCAGCAGAGGGCAGATCTCCGTGAGTTTGAGGCCAGCCTGGTTCACAGAGTGAGTTCCAGGACAGCCAGAGTTACCACAGAGAAACCCTGTCTCGAAAAGCCAAAAGCCAAAACAAAACAAAACAAAAAGCCACAATGGCTTTTGGACTATGTTTCTGCCCCCATCCCAGGTCTAGTGGATGATAATGAGTTTGATTTAGACTGTCGGTTACTGGTGGCTGGGATTTGGTTATGGCCAACGACTTTGCTGTGTGCAGCTTGTCCTTTCTGATTATATGTCGCTTGGACTTTTGGGAAATTTGCTTAGAGTATAAATAGCGGTTGAAACCCAGAGAGCTGGGGTCAGTTGGTTGGTTAGTTGGTTAGCTGTTAGTTGGCGGGTTGTTGATTGGTTTATTGTTGGACGCTTATTGCTTAAAGGGACTTTGGTTGGAGGAATTAGGTTGAAGGATGTTGTGCTGAGACTTGAGTCCGGCTCCCTGTCTGTTCCTGTTCTCCAAGCTTCCGACAGCCAAAAAGGGCTGTAAATAATTCTTCCTTCCTTTCTTTCCAGGCTGCCAGCAAAGGCAGTGAAGATTTCTTTCTTTCTATCCTTCCTTTTTCTTTCCTGAACTAGGGGGTTAAAAAAAGCATGGTAGCAACCTGCTACAAGCATCTGCTACTGTTGCTGCTGTGAGGGGTACGGTCATTATTACTCGTGTTACTGTTACAAGCATTACTACAGACTCTGTTCTACGGCAGCCATCACTACTGCTCCTATTGGGACTGCTGTTTTTTACTAACTTCTGTAACTTGTGAGAAGCCATGAAGTCCCGAATATTATCGGCATGAGCACAGACATGTCAAGGACATCAGTGCCTCCTGCCCGAGGGAGGCAGCCCTTCCCCAGATCAGGTTCAGATGATGCAATGGCAAAGCCTTTCCCTGACCCAAGCATCCGTGGTGACAGACATTGGACTTTTAGAACCATTGTAAGCAGAAGTGATCCAATGAGCTCCTCTGGCCTCTGGAGGCACCCACCCACGCACAGCATACACCAACACAGATGCGTACACATAAATAAAAATAAAAAGGGGAAAAAAGAGAGATAAAAGATGCATTCTTCTTCTCCTGTTTCCCGATTTCTTTCTGCTAATGGGGGGGAGTTGATCTTAGGAGTAAAATGGTAGGAGCAGAAGTAAGCTTCCTGGAGAAGTGCAGGTCACTGCTGTCACCGCTGAGAGTCATCCCAACCCCTCAGGATGGGAACAAGAGAAGGAGAGGGGTTTATATGCTCCTGCTCAAGTTATGGGGGTCCAAGGAGATTATGTGTTTATTTATTTTATTTGTGTGTGAGGGCGGAATGCATGTGCCAGGAACACATGGGTAGAGGTCAAAGGACAACTTCCAGGTATCAGTTCTCTCTTCCACCACATGGGTATCAGGAATCGAGCTCAAGTCATCAGACTTGGCCACAAGCACCTTTTCCCACTGAACCATCTTGCTGGCCCAATAGGTTACATTTCCGTAACTCTCGTTGTAAATCTGCTTTTCTCGGAGGTGGGGACCAGGAAACGGGTGCTGTCCAGCCTGGATCTCCACTAGGAAAGGTTTTCTTGAGCCTTGACCTATGGGAAGTTGTGTCTGCTCTTCACCAAGTCAGCCCCAAACCAGTTCAGGGAACGCTCCACTATCCACTATTTGGGAGCATCAGGCTGAGAGCCCTGGCTGTGTGATTGGCAGAAGGATGAATGGGAGGCGGAGTCTGTAGAGAGCCTCTGGCTGGAGCTGCCCCTCTCTAACAAGGGAGAGGAGCTAGAGAGTTCTGCTTAAATGTACTTAGTCTGAAATGAAACGCATGGCAATAAATGAGAGGCCCGGCTTCTGTTTCCCAGTGCCCTGGGTTCTAGCTGGAAAGGGGCAATCAAGGAGATAAGTGGTCGGCAAGGACCCTCTCCCTTTTCAACCTTAGTATTAAAATCCCTTTGATGGTCCCATTGGGCCTCAGGCCAAAGGAAGGAATGAGTTCATGAACACCATTAAAAGACTAAAAATAACTCACTTATTTCTCAGCTAGACTGGCTTTGCCTGAGTCTGGGAAAAAGCAAAGGGTTAGAGGGGGGTGGACCTTGAGAGTGCAAACCCATGGTAACAAGAAATTTCTATTTACTGATTACATCTCATGATGTTCAGGCCGCACAGCTGTGGAACAGAGGATGAAGGTGAAGCCATATGCATCTACTTAATTTTCTCTAATTAGGTGAACCACTTTTTTTTTTTGTACTTTTGATTGGCAAAACATTTGCTCTTTGTTTTAAGAGGTTTTGAAATTGTATTTCAATTTTTTAAATTATGTGTACACATGTGGGTCTCTCTGTGGGTATGCGCAGTGTGAGTGCAGGTGGCTGAAGAGGCCAGAAGAGGGAGCCAGATCTCCTGGAGTTACAGGTGGTTGTGAGATGTCCAGCGTGAGCACTGGGGACGGAGCGCAGGTCCTTTGGAGAAGCAGCAAGCACTCTCAACCACTGAGCTGTGTCGTTCTTTACGCATTTTTTAGTCACTTCCCACCCACACATCGGACACTGGAACCTTCCTGAAGCTCCCGTCAGTGGGTGAGGGCTTGCCCTCAGCATAACATCTGCTTCCTCTGGCCAGAGCCTTGGGTCAGGCCTCACTTTCATCTCCTTAGGAGATGACTCTCAGCCTGGAGACGCGGAGTCTTCACAGGTTTGCTGGTACTGACCGCAGTCCCATTTCGCAGTTGAGTGGGTGGGGAAATGTAGAAACCGCTTCCTAAGCACATGACGCCAGCCACCACACCCCACTCTCTCAGTCTGTCACAAGTGGGGTGCAGCCAAGCGAGGCTGAAAGCATGGAGGGTCTGATGCGGAGGGAACGGCCATCGGAAGACTCAGACTTTGGCGTGGGAGGCGGGACTAGAACAGCTGTCTCTGACTAGGACTGATGGCCTGGGGGAGGGTCCAGTAGTGGCCTGCTCTGGGGAGGCCTGAAGAAGGGGGCACGGGATGGCACCGGGCTATGGGCAGGTGCGCAAGTGTGCAGGTGTGTGGGTGCCCGTGCGTGTACACATGCATGTTTACAGGTATAAGGGTGTAGGCGTGTACAGGTGTATAGGTGTGTATGTTGTATGTACATTTACAGGTGTATGTGGGTTTGCTGGTTTGATTGAGATGTCCCCCACAGCCTCAGGCATTTGAATACTTGGTCCCCGGTTGGTGGCGCTGTTTGGGGAGGCTGGGGGGGGTGGCCTTGCTAGAGGAAGCATGTCACTGGGAGGAACTTTGAGAGTTTGAAGACTCATGGCATTTCGTGAGGTTTGCTCTCTCTGCTTCCTGTTTGAGGTTCCAGGTGTGAGCCCTGGGCTGCCGCTCCAGTCCCGTGCCTGTCTGCGGCCGTGTTCCCCACAGTGGTGGCGACGGACTCCCCTCCCCCTGGAACTGTAAGCCCTAAACAAACCCTCCCATAAGTTGCCTTGATCACACTGTTTTAAAGACAGCGATGGAAAAGCAACTAAGATGTTATATATGTTTGCAGGTGTCTGAGGATTGCGGTAAAAGGGCATCGGGTGTGCAGGTGTGCAAGCGCGCATGCAGGCATATTGGTATATCCAAGAGTGAATACGCAGGTGCCGGGCAGATGGGTAGATACCAGGAGCGAATGTGTGCGGGAATGCTAGGTATACTGGCGTGAGCACACAGGGAAACAGGCAGCCAAGTGTGCAAGCTTGCAGAAGGTATCTGGGAGGCAGGCTGGGGCCCTCTGGATGAAGTGAGAAGCTGACCCACCTGAGGCCCTGGTATCTGACGAGCCAGGGCCAGTGTCGGACGGAGGGAATCATTATGTCTGCCTGCTTCACAGCGGACAGGCTGGCACTGCTGTGTCTCTGTTGCCGGTCCCATCACCCCTGCTGACACGATGCAACAGCTGGAGAGGAAGTCTTGAACTTGAAGGCATTTCCAGGCTTGGTATCACCATAGCCTGGGAAAGATTGTGGTTCACAGTCAGGAAGAGAGGCTGAGACCAGGATGACAAGGGAAGGCCCCTGTGCCACCTCTGCTAAGCCAACACTCGAGGTCTTAGAACCGTTTGGTGGCTTCACTGAGGGCCCCCAGCTGTAGAGGTCAGGCCAGAAGAGGGAAGGAAGCAAGATCGAAGAGACAGGAGCGGGAGCAGCAACAGAGCCCTGGGAGCCCATGGCCCAGTGAGGGTCTGTCTGTGGTACGCAGCAGGATTACTGGTGAGTGCGAGCCAGGGCCAGGAGCCCGGAATACACCCGAGATGCAGATCCGAGACACCTGTCTGGGGACGCGAGGCAGACTTTCACAATGCCTGTGAGGTCTGAGCCCTCCAGTCCTAATCCATTATCCACTTACTGAGAACGCTCTCATGGTGGGGCTATCTCCCAGGCCAGGGGCTACACGGGCTAGCGGCCTATCTTGTGTGTGTGACTTATCCACAGACTGTCTTCCAAGGGTCAATGTCAGAGGTCAGCGTGGATAAGTTAGTCCTGGACACGGATCTGTCCCCAGATTTACATCCAGGCAGGGGAGACAGTGGGTGAACAAATAAGGCCGTTTCAGACATTGTTCTACAGAGAGCACATTAAATGGTGCGGTGGGTGACATGGGGTGACAGGAGGGACTGAGTCTGTGAACAGGGACGGGGTGGGGGGTGGGGGTTCCCACCAGCTACTCTGAGCTGTAGGCTGTGACCAGGAGAAACCAGTCACGAAGGTGGGAGGGAAAAGCTCTCCAAACAAACAACTACAGGCAGGTGAGAGTCTCCAAGCCTGGCAGAGGGCAGGCTGCGGAAGGAAGGCTTCGGGAAAGCAGAGACTAGGTGAGGAGAAGTAAAGGGGCAGGCACAGGCCGGGACTACAGCTGGAAGTCTGTTCTGATGCAAGGGGCAACAGTTTAAAATGGAACTCAAGGGGCCAGGGAGCTGACTCAGCGGCTAAGAGCCCTGGCTGCTTTCCCAGAGGACCGGGATTCTAATCCCAGCACCCACATTGTGGCTCATAACTGTCTGAAAGCCAACTCCAGGGATTCTGGGGCCCCCTTTTGTGGTTTCTATGGGCACCAGGGATGCCCATGGTGCATACACAAAATCGAAAGGCAAAATAATACGTGAGCCATCTTCTTTTAAAAGATTTACTTTTCTTTATGCGTGTTTGTGTGAACGCCACGTGTGCCAGGTACCGGCTGAAGCAAGACCTAGTTGGGTCCTTGGAACGCGGCCTGGGCTAGAGATAAACGACCGTAATTGCTTTATTAGAGACGTGGATTTTTCTGGAATCTCGGGATGCCTGGGGAACTGCCTTTTCCTTACTGAATGGATTTAGAAAGGATCCAGCACTCTGATCCACCTTCCTTTACAGACGTGGATTCCTGGCTAAATGCCCTGGAGGGGGTTAACGATGGGGTAAAGGCTCCGTGGGTAGCAGACTCGGTTTCACCGTCTTGCAGGCAAGGCAAGCAGCTGGCCATTGAGTAACATTCTCAACCGGATTTATTCCTTGTTGTTGTTGTGTGTTTTTTTGTTTGTTTAGTGTTTTAAACAAAAAATTGTTGTTTAAATAAGTATATAGCCCTACTGCAGCTTCCCATCCCCTCGAGATAGCGCCTCCGGCCAGGGGGGGCTCCCAGGCAGGAAGCCAGGAGGGAGCATGAGTCTACGGACCCATACAGTCACAGCCTGGAGAACGGCGAGCCAGCGAGAATGTGCAGGATTCCCAGGAGTCAGCGGCAGAGGGCTTGAACTCGACTTTATTGGGGGGACGCATTACATATATAGCCAGAGAAGCGGTCCCTGCATTCCAGGGTCGTCACTGGAAGCTCATTGGTTAGGACAGCGCAAGTTCAATAGTCTCATTTACGTACTGCGGGTAGCAGCCTCAGTGCTTTTGGGGACCAGAGGGAGAGACCTTCCATGGTTACCTAGGGAGAATTGCTACAACTCCAGAGAAGCGACTCTGCCAGGTCAGCACACCTGAAAGGGGCAGTGCCTTGCTGCAGGAGCAGGCAGCATAGCTTGTGGCCTTCAGCGCAGCAGAAGGAAGGGGCAAGGCTCCTGCGGCTCTCAGAAGGAGAGTTCCGGGGCTGTAAGCAGGCCTTTTCCTTACCTTAGCTGCCTGACAGTCCCACAGCAGTTGTTGTTCTGAGACAGGGTTTCTCTGTTGTAGCCCTGGCTGTCCTGGAACTCACTCTGTAGCCCAGGCTGGCCTCGAACTCACAGGAAACCTCTGCTTCCTGAGCGCTGGGATTCAAGATGTGAGCCACCATTGCCCGGCAGTTTTTCCTTCTTTAATTTTTATTTTGAGACAGAGTGTTGAGAAATTGCTCGGGCTGACCTTGAACTCTCTATGTTGACCAAGCTTACCTGTAAATCGTGATTCCTCTGCCTCAGCAACACCCCCCCCCAAGTAGCTGGGATTATAGTTCTGTGCCACCAGAGCCTACTGGTATCTACCTATGTGTATATATTTTTATATGTATATGTTTATATGTAGACTTATGCATATGTGTGTTTATGTGTATGTATATATATGGATGGATGTGTATGTGGATATGCGTGTATGTATGGATATGGGTTTGTATGTATATAAGTATATATATAAACATGTATATGTATGTATTTGTGTGTGTATATGGATATATACATATATATATGTGTATATATATATACACACACATATATGCATGTGGATATGCCCGTATATTCGTGTATACAGCTCAATAGGATTAGCAGAATTCTGAAAAGGGGGCATTGCCTTGAGACTCCATGGTGACTTTAGGAGCAAATGTGACCCATTAAGCACACAGGCCATTGTTCTGCTCAGAGGACCCACTACCACTCTCGGCACCCAGGGCCGAGACAAGCTGCAGGCAGTGTGCCGGCCTCGTGCACACAGTGTGTCCCCATCTCTGCCCAGGAGTGGTAGATTTCACATGGCAGATTCTCACCTCAGCCCTGCTGTTCCGAATCAGCTGCAAAACATGACACTAATGTAAGCATCTTAGCAAACACTGGCATGTACACATGTAAACACTGCAGTCAGCAAAGCTGCTGCTCTTCGGGGCGTGAACACAAAGGTAATCACAGACAGAGGCGCGGGGCATCCTCACCGTCGGAACGGCTCTCATCCCCAGACGTGGCGACTGTGAAATGTCTGGGGGTGTCATAGAGCTCCAGAACGGCAGCTTCCCGTGCTGGCTCCAGGCTCAGATCAGCGGCCGCACCCAGGGAAGCATTATGGAGCCCATCCCGACAGCGCACAAAATATATCTCGTGCTTCCAGATTGACAAGATATTTGGGGATTAAGCTGAGTGCTTCATGTGTAATTCTTGGGTACAGCATAATTGAAATAGGCTGTGGCTGAAAGACTGGAACCTGCCAGTGTTTCTACATTAAAACTGAATTCGAGTTGGAGTGGGGACGGGAGGGTAAGATGGCTCACTTGGTAAGTGCCTGCCCTGCAAGCCTGTGGACCTGAGATTGGGCCCCCAGCACCCACATTAAAAAGCCAGGGATGGTGGCATGCATCGGTAACCCGAGTTCTTGAGGGAGACAGACAGGAGGATCCCTGGAGCTCATTGATCAGCCAGCCTAGGGCTGATTCAGTGAGAGACCCTGTCTCAGAAAATAAGATGGAGAGCAATCAAGGAAGACATTGACGCTGACCTCTGACCTACACACAGATTCACACACCCAATGGGATCAACGAGAAAGGCCCAACCAAGTACTGTTGTCCCCAACCAATGAGATGCACTCATTCCAGGAATAAGGGGAGGTGTCAAAGGGAGCATGCAGAGCTTGGGTCTCGCTCCTTTAAGCTCGGGACATAGACGATACTGAGGTGCTCCCCAGCCAGGTGCACCCCTCTCCGATCCCACTCTACGGGCCAATCCTCCAAGCCAAACTGCCACTGTCTTCCTGAGTTTGGCTGTGCCCACTGGCAAAAGATGCCACAGCTGGGCTTGTTGGCTGACAGCCTTCCCTCTTGGAAGGAAGGGTGGGAAGAGCCGTGGGACCGTCACCTGAGTACCCAGCCACCCTTCCCAGCCAGCTTGATGTGATTCTGCCCTAACCGCATGCGTCCTCAGGGAGGGGCTGGAAGGGACAGGGAGCAGGCCCTATCTTTGTGGGCACCAGGGAGTCACCCATGTGATTGCAGACCTCCCGCCCTCCTGCCTGCAGTCCCTCACCCATAGCTCTGCAAGGAAGCCCCATAAACTCACCAGTTGCCCAGGCAAACTTTGGTGGAATGGACCTCAGTTTGTTACTGGGAGCTTAGGAGGAGAGGTAGACATTGTTTATGTCTCCCGCCAGTGAAGGAATTCAAGCAACATTCCCTTCGCGATCAGGTGAGTTCCACTCTCAGCTTTTCAAGGGCAAGTACTGACAGTTTGGTCATCTCCCTTCACCTCGCCTTGAGGCCTTTCTAAGAGCTTCCAGCAGCGCGTCAAAACACGGTTCACTACAGATATTCCATGTGGAGGCAGAGGTTGGCTCCCTCTACCTCATACCAACGTATTTATTTGTTCATCTATTTAGTTAGTAGGTTAGTTAGTTAGCTAGCTAGTTAGCTAGTTAGTTATTTGAAACAGAGTCTCACTGCGTGGGCTGGATCTCACTTTATAGACCAGGCTGATCTGGGACTCATAGAGATCCACCTGCCTCTGCCTGCTGGGTGCTGGGATTAAAGGCGTGCGCCATCATACCTGGCTCCCCTCTTATTCTCTTGAGCCAGGGTCCAACTTCTAGAAGGTAAACTATTTCCAATACATGTTGCTATTGTTCGTCTACAATTTAAAGTGCCTTCAGGGGGCAAGAAGCTGGAAGCTCAGCCACAGAGAGAAAGCTAAACTCGACCGAGAACTTCAGACAGCTGCTTCAGTTTCCCCCAGTCAGTTTCTGCTGGATGTTGTGGGCAGCTGATTTGGTGATGTCTGTCTGTCCGTCCATCCGTCCATCCGTCTTTCCATCTGACCATCTATCTGCTATTTGCTATATGCTTAATAAATTCACTCATTAAAAACCTAAAACCATGCCTGTCACTGGCCCTTCTTCAGAACACGTGACAAAAGGAAAAAGAGATGACTCTCCTCACTGCATAAAGAGGGCCAACTTTCCAAGAGCAAAAGAAACAGGAGCCAGGCGTGGTTTGAATTAAAAACACCTTCCAGTTTATGTGTGAGCACATGTCCCCAGAGAGTGGTGCTATCTGGGAGACTGGGTGACAGCCTGACTGGAAGAAACAGGTCGCTAGGGGTTAAGCCTTTTTATTTTAAAATCTCATGTATTTATTTTAAGGGGTGTGTGTATGCACGACCATGGTGCTCGTGTGGCGGTCAGAGGACGGCCTGTGGACGTTGGCTGTCTTCATCAACCATGTGGTTCTCAGGGTTGGAGCTCAGGTCATCAGGCATGGCAGCAAGAACCTTACTGGCTGACGAGTCTCAGCAGCCCAAGGGGTGGGTCCCTGAAGGGTGACCCCCCCCAGCTGCCGCGCCCCACCCCCCTGCCCCCCCAACCCCCTCAGCCGCCGCCCCCCACCCCCAACCCCGTGCTTGCCTCCCTGTCTACTTCCTGATCCACCCACCACCATGTGAACAGCACTGCGGAGAGTTCCCGCTGCCGTAAACTCTGCCAGGCCCTCCTCGCCGTGGTAGACCGAAATCCTCCGAAACCATAGAAAATATAAACCTTGCCCTCTCTGCTGTCCCTGTCGGGTACTTGGACAGAGTGACACGGAAGCCACCATGATGTGTGGTCAGCAGCTCGGGCAAAGGACGCCCGCGCTCCTATTCACCCGCACAAGGCCCGTCACTACCATTAAACAGGAGACTGGGATTTTTGTTTTCTGAAACAGGGGCTTTCTAGTCAGTCCTGGCTGTCCTGGAACCTGTTATGTAGACCAGGCTGGCCTCAAACTCACAGAGCTCCTCCTGTCTCTGCCTCCCTAATTCTGGGATGAAAGGCGTGCGCCGCCCCCACAATCATCACGTGATTTTAAGGAAGTGGGGAACAGACTTTACCTAACCTTTCACCTCTGAAATGAGGGGGCCCGAGTTCAGGGGAAGTTCTGTAATGTGGCTCAAAGAGCAAGGTGGGCCCCGACGGTTTCAGACACACTGTTCTACCCCAATTCAAAGGGCTAGCTCTGGGAACACCTGGGACATTACACAAGAGCCGAAGCTGAAACCTGGCCGCAAGTTTTTCCAGAAGGGTTTGTTTACCCTGCGAGTGGGCTTGGCTTCCTTCACCGCCCCTGGAGACGCCAAACTAAAACCGGCAAACTTCTTTCTGCCGAACAAGTTTTTCCACGCAGCAGTAGTGCAGCTCCCAGGGACGTTCTGAATCCGACCTCCTCCCCCTCACCAAGGGACCAGCCCAGCTGAGCCACGTGTTGCTCTGTGATGTAGCAAAATAATAATAATAATAATAATAATAATAATAATAATAATAATAATAATAATAAAACACCCACAGAACTCCGGAAAGAGATGGAAAAGCAGGCTGCTGGGATGCACAGGTGGCGTCGATAGGCCCAAGAGAAAAGCCCACGAGCCCTTTCTCCACCCGCTGCTCGTTGTCGGCGTTCACCCGGAATGTCTTTGGCTTGCATCCAGATCAAATGCCAGTGAGAAAGCTCTGCCCACCCGCCTTCTCTGGGCAGATAGCAGCAGCGCTGAGCCGTAATCATTTACAAAGGTCACGATCGGGAGCGAGCCCCGCAGCGGCCGTTTAAAATTCGATTGATCCCTATTTGTAGTCAGGGAAAGAAAATGGGCACTTGGACCGTATTGTAATTGTGAGGCTTCCAGGCAGCCGTAAATAGATGTGCAATCTTCATCCCGGCAAATACCTGGGAGAAGAAATGACTGCCCTGGCGTGGCGCGTCGCTGGGAAAGGTTGAAGATAAAACCGCATTAAAAAAAAAAATCAATCATCTTTTAGCTAATTTTCCTCACTACTGTCCATCAGGGTTATCACAATGGTCAGATGTCCGCTGAATATATTAAGGGGGGGGGTTCCGCGTGATGAAAGATGGGATCTAGAGACTCAAAAGCCTCAGACTCAGTGGGGGTCTGGAGAGGTGAATTTTCACGGTGGGTGTGCCCCAGCAGCCACAGAACGAGAACAGTTTGGGGGTGACTCTCTGAGAGTCTTGCTGAGGCACAGGCCCCCACCCCGGGAATTCCTGGGAGCCTTAGCTCCCTGTGGGCATCGCCAACCAGGAGCTGTCAATACCCGCTTGACCTTCTGCCACACACCATGAAGAATCTCTCTGTCCCTTGGCGGTTACTACCGGACCCTGGTACCCTCCAAAGGCCTCACCTTGGTTCCCCCTGCTTGGTCAACTTCCTCTCAAGCTGATGTTTGGCTTTGGCGTCCTACAAGCTGCCCGGCCAGTGCCCTCCTCTGAAGGGTGGTTGTTAGATCAAGGTCCCTTTCTCTGTGTGGGAAGCAGCCAGCACGTACCAGCAGTGCCAGGGCACGGGAGGTGGGCTGGGGACTAGGGGAAGGCTAATTCAGCAAGAAGAGGGTGTCAAAGGGGAAAGCTTACCTGGGAACTAACTGGGCAGAGATTTAAAGGGACGTGATCAGACAAAACCCCAGACCAAAGTAAAAGCTACTGTTCACATAGGATCAGAGAGAGAGATGGTCACTGATGCTCAGCTAGCTCTCTCCTTTTACGAAGTGCTGGGGCCCAGCCTACGGGATGGTGCCGCCCACAGTGGCAAGTCTTCTCTTTTCAGTCCAGATAATTCCTCACAAGCATTCCCAAGAGGCCTGTCTCCTACATGACTCCATCCTGTCCAGGTGATCATCAAACTGACCATCACAGGGCTCGATTCTGCAACGCCAATAGTTCTACTTCCAGAGACCTCTTCCAAGGAAAGAACCGTGTTCAACAGGAGTTATGCCCCAAGATGTTGACTGAAGGGTTGTTTACACTGTGAAAATTTAGTCTTCTGAATAATCAGTGAGTCATGCCCTGTGAATCTCATGGAACCTTATACAGAAGTAACAAAGTAAAAACGTTTACTGGTCCTCCTGCCTCAGCCTCCCAAGCGTAGGGATCATAGGTGAGTGCCATGGCTCCCAGTTCCTCAGCGTTTTAAGTAGTTTCTAGAGCTGTGAAGAAGAGTTCGCAAAATCACACTAAATGACTGTGACAAAAATTCAAGTCTGTTATATAAACCCACATGAAGAAGGTGTGCGTGCCAAGGGACCCCTCCTCCACATCCTCGAGTTCCCTCAAAGATTATTACAGCTTCTCAGCAACTGCTCTCTTGCAGCCTTGCCGGGATGGCTTGCAACCTGGGCTCCTGTCCACTGCACGCAGAAAGTATTAATAATATGTTATACATTTACGATGTGTGGTGCGTGTGTGTAGGTCAGAGGACAATTTGCAGGAGTCAGTTCAACCCCTCCATATGTGGGTTATGGAGATTTGAACTAGCATCATCAGCGTTGGCAGCAAGTCCCTTTACCCACGAGACATCTTGCCAGCCTTCCTTTTTTTTTTTTTTTTTTTTGATAAAATAGGCATACTATAAAATCTACCACTTTAGCTGCTTTGAAACATGTCTTCACTGGGTGGCACGGGCTGACCTGAGACCCTCTTGCTTTGGCTTCCCTGGTGCTGAGATTACAGGTATGCACCACCATCCTAGGCGCCCGTGTTTACAAAATCCTCCTTGGACTCAGGACTGGTGGGGTTCTTTCTGTCAACAGACTGAGGCTCACAAGGTCTGCTTGCGTTTGATTCTGAGCCCATCACTGGCTGCGGGCACAGGGGCAGGTGAACTGTGCAGGCAGACATGAGTGGCCCACTGTCAAGAGATGAAGGAGCAAACACTGGTTATCTGGGCTGCCATTAGAGAACGCTCATCTCCCACACCCAGTCCAGGGCTAAACAAGCGCATCCCCAGAGCTCCCTGGAGCCAGCAGGACTTGGGGTCAGACTCTGGTGGTTGGAATGATGCAAGTCCCCCACAGCCCATGCATTTGGTCTTCAGTTGGCGGTTCGGGAGGTTATGGAACCTTTAGGAGATCTGAAGTCTGGGAGCCTTGCTGGAGGAAGCGCATCACTGAGTGTGGGCTTTGAGCATCTACAGCCTTGCCCCACTTTCTGCCCAAGCCTCCCCTGCTTCCTGTGCGTGGATGAGATGCGATGGACCAGCTTCCTACTCCTGTCCCTTGTGTCGGGGCTTTCTCCGCCATTCTGAACTCTAGCCTTCAAGAACAGTAAGCCAAAATAAACTCTTTCTTCTTGAACTTGTTGTTGGTCATGGTTTCATCACAGCGACAGCAAAGTAACTGATTTATTAGACTCCCTTCCTTTCTAGGCAGCTTGTTCCAGGCGAAGGGCGCCCTGGCGTTCTAGCCCGGGCCTCACCCATAGATACAAGGTAAACAGACCCTGTAGCACGCCCTTGACTTGCTGCTTCTCCATATTCCTCGCAGGAAGG
>JAMJFZ010003296.1:995000-1042500 GCA_026225945.1 Cricetomys ansorgei | reverse complement strand
GAAGTCTGTGGTGGTGCATGCCTTTAATCCCAGCACTCGGGAGGTGGGTGGATCTCTGTGAGTTTGGGGCCAACCTGGTCTACAGAGTGAGTTCAAGGACAACCAGGGCTACACAGAGAAACCCTGTCTTGAAGGCAGAAAGGGCAGCCTGTGTTGGACAGCTCACAATCTATTTAAAAGCAGTAGCATATCGTCCGGTGAGGGTGGCTTTATCGTGGGAGACAGCACCCTTGGGTGGTGGGTGAGACTGTAGCTGGATTCCCTCATCTCCACACTTGCTGGAATCTGTGAAGCAGGGAGCCCCACACGGCTCACATGAAGCAGGACGCCATGCCACCCTGCAATTACAAGGGAGGAAATTCTCCATATCCCTCCGTTTCCACATCCGGAAGACACCTCCCAGATGCTCCTTCCCTCTGCCACTCAGGCCCTGGTTGGTTGACCTCACCTCATAGTCTGCCAGTCTGGACTGGTTCTAATACAGTATTGCTCTTCCTGGATGATAAAATAGCCCCGCCCCTGTCATCCTATTGCATAATAGCTTAGAAAGTCTCGGAGCCTGGGGCAGGAACCTCCTTTATAAATTCAGACCTGATCCTTTTACATTCAGTGCTCAGGCCCTGGGCCCTTCTGCAAATGCCCCGGGCTCTTTCCCTGAACCAGAATGAGTCCCCGCAGCCTGAGCCACGCAGTGCTCATTCCCAGCCAGCCGCTTGCTCTTTCTGACTACCCCTTGCCTGGACAACCGTTCCCATCACTGCAGCCCAGATTCCCCATCGTTCAAAGGTTCACTTGTAGTACACTCTCACATACATAGTCCATCAGGGAAGGAAGTCAGGCAGGACTCAAACTGGGAGGGAACCCGGAGGCAGGAGCTGGTGCAGAGCCCATGGAGAGGTGCTGCTTACTGGCTTGCTCCCCAGGGCATGCTCAGCCTGCTTTCTTTCAGAACCCAGGACCACCAGCCCAGGGGTGATTCCACTCACAAGGGGCTGCCCACCCCCATCCATGGCTAAATAAGAAAATATCCTACAGGCTTGCCTACAGCCTGATTTTATGGATATAGATGTAAATACAGAAAAGTTCCTTCCTTTCTCTAAGGAGACATTTTTGCATGTCTTTTGCCAAAATCTTGGCAAGGGAGCATGTGGAAAGGACTAGAAACGCCATACAAGAGACAAAGTAACTCACCTCTAAGCCTGGTAATGGGGTTAACAACTCTGTTCAGCAGCAGCCGTTTGGCTTTTTAATATGGGGAGACCACAATTGCACTATCTTTTCCCCCCGTTAGGAATCGCTCTTCCTTCTCTGCGATGTTTCCTTCTGCTGGAGGAGCTAAGAAGAGCCACCGAAAGGATTATGCACAGCCTGTGCAGGAGAAAGGGAAGAAAACACCGTTCACAGCCACACCTGCCTCTGTGATTGGGTTTATAGTTTGATCAAGCCCAGGTTGATTCTTTTTATTTTTTTATAAATCGTGGTTTTTGTAAAGATTTTTAAATGTGTGTGTGAGTGTGAGAATGTGTGAGTGTGTGTGTGCAGTACCTGCAGAGGCCAGTAGAGGGCACTATTGGATTTCCCCCTTGAAGTGGGAGTCACAGGAAGTTCTGAGACGCCTGGGAACCAAATTTAGGCCCTCTAGAAAAGCAGCAGGTACTATTATTAACCACCTAGCCAACTAACTCTTCAGCTTTCTAGTTTCTCTTTCATTTTGAATTCCGTGTAGGGGTGGGGGGGTGGCGGTACATGCGTGTGAGTGCAGGTCAGAGGCCCAAGGCATCAGAGCACCCTGGAGTCACAGGCAGTTGTGAGCCATCTGATGTGGAGCTGGGGAACTGAACTCGGGACCTCTGGAAAAGCAGTATGCAATCTCTTAATTATTTTTTCTTAAAGACGCACAATACACATAAAACTTCAATTTCAATCAGGAAGGTCTCTAGGAGTATCTCACCCAGGTGAGGTAGTGCATGCCTTAACAATCCAGAGGCTGAGGCAGAGGGATCACAAGTTCAAGGGCAGCCTGGGCTATATAATAAATGAGAGTATATCCTGGGCTACGTAGTGAGACTTTTTTTTTTTTGAAGGGGTGGGTTTAGACTTCCTGATACCTTTGATTTCTTTATGAGTGCATAGGAGGGAGGCTGGGGAGCAGGGCTAGCCCAAGAAATGCTCTGAGGGGGCTTCTGTTCCTCAAAATATTTTGTTGTTGTTTGAGAGAAGGTCTTACTGTGCAACCCTGGCTGTCCTGGATCTCCCTCTGTAGACCAGGCTGGCCTTGAACTCACAGAGATCCACCTGCCTCTGCCTCCCACCTCCCCAGTGCTGGGATTCCAGGTGCGCGCCACCACACACACACACACACACACACACACACACGCACGCACGCACGCACACACTCACGCACTCCCGTGTGCAAGTGGACAGCACACATTGGCTCAGCTTCCAGCAGCCTCCCTGCACCCGCCACCTGGCACCCTCTCTCAGCAGGCAAAGGGCATGGATTTGTGGGGAGGACACACACAGTCCGGGCCATTTTCCACACACCAACAAGAAGGGAATTGGAAAAAGCATGTAAGTACCACGCGCGTCAGCCTCTCCTATTGATCACATGTAATTTACATCTTACAGAGATGTGAACTCTCGAGTTCTCGCTCCACAAGGAAATTCTCAATGATTTATTCATTTCAAATGAAAAATAGAAGGTAGATGAGAAGAACGAGTTCACAGACTGCCTCGTTCTCGGGGCACTGGTGCGAGGCTCTCTCGCATACTGCCCGGAGGCCTCCGTGTTCAAGTCCCTCTAATTAACAAGGTGAATCAGGCGGCAGCTCTCTAATTAGTGAGCAAGACAAGCCAGCGGAAGCAGGCAGGCGGAGTGTGGCGCACCGTGCCGGCCGACAAAGACGCAGCCCACTCCAAGCAGGGGGAAAATGCAGATATCATCTAAATAACCATAAAAACGGA
The DNA here is from genome assembly GCA_026225945.1 of Cricetomys ansorgei. NCBI lineage: Eukaryota > Metazoa > Chordata > Mammalia > Rodentia > Nesomyidae > Cricetomys > Cricetomys ansorgei. The sequence continues at coordinate 1,039,536 of JAMJFZ010003296.1, read as the reverse complement.
GATGTTTGGATGGGGGGAGGCCACCTCCCTTTTATTCTCCAAGTTCACAGGGAATGTCTCACGCAATCCCCGGCATAACTAACTCCTCACTGAGATGAGGTTGGCCTCAGCTGCTTGTGCAGTCTTTCTGGGCAGGCCGTCCCTTACGACACCCCAGAGAAATTATCCCAGGGCTGGGGGTGCAGCTCGGATGTTCGAGGGCGTGCCTAGCATGCAGGAAGTCCCCAGTGATGCATAAACCGGGGCGTGGTGGACCGCACCTCTAATCCCAGCACTCGGGAGGTAGACGGAGCATGGAGAGTTCAAGGTCATCCTAGATGATGTAGCAAGTTTGAGGTGAGCCTGGGCCATATGAGTTCCCAAACTTAAAACTAAATAAAAACCAAGCCAAATTTTGTGGTGGTTGGGATGCTAAGCACGAGACCCAGCCTCCTGTCTTCAGCTGTCAGTGTCGTGGCATATGGAAGACCTCTAGAGCTTAGCCGTCATGCTGGACTGAAGCCCTGTGGGGTTAAAAACTGACCATTTTCTCCTTGTCCCCGACCCCCGAAACCGCCATCCCACCCTGCAGTTTCATGAAGTTGGCTGTGTCACGGAAGTAGACTCAGGTCCTGTGTGTCTTAGAAAGACATACGAGGCTTGAAAGAAAAAAAAATCCACACCTCATTTTGTGATCTGTGGTAGGTTTGTATATGTTTCAGAGCAAGAAACATTTATTCTATTTCCTGATTACCCCTCCCATTCCTCCCTCCCTCCTCCCCCCTCCCACCTTTTTAAAGAGTGATTTATTATTTTATGTGTGTGGATGGTTCGTCTGAACGTATGTTTGTGCGACACATATATTTGGTGAACATGGAAGTCAGAAGAGGGCATGGGATCCCCTGGAACTGGAGCTGCAGATGGTTGGGAGCCACCATGTGGAAACTGGGGAGTGGACTCTGGTCTGCTTCGAGAGCAGTAAGTGCAGTTAACCACTGAGCCATCAATCCGGCTCTTCCCCTCGCCCCACTTGAGACAAGATTTTGTTCAGCCACACAGGCTGGCCCCAGACTCATTCTGTAGCCCAGGCTAGCCTGCTTCCCAGTCCCTCTGCTTTAACCTCCTGGGTGCCAAGATTATGGGTTTTTGCCACTGCACCTGGTTTTCTTTTTGATTGTTCTCGAAGCTCGGCATGTCTGCAGTGAACACTTTGATGACTCAACTCAGTGCCACCCAGTTCCATAGGAAACGCCACAAGGAGCCACAAGGGAACTGGTGCAAACACTTAATCCCCAAAGGGGGCCTATGCCTGGGGCCCCTGGACCACATCTGGGTAACCAGCCTGGCTCAAGACAAGCTGGGCTCCAGTGGGGATGTTTCTGGCTTGCTGGCTTTGAGCTTACATTTACCTGTGGCTGCTTATTCACTAGCCAGAGGTTTCCCTCCCTCAGTCTATCCTTATGTGTTCAGCCTCTGAGGTGTCCCCAGACCAGACCAACTCTCCCTGCCATAGGCAGGCGTCTTGGGTGAGACCTCCTGGGATCCGGGCACAGCTGTGTGGGAGGAATCTTCACGGGTGCAGACAACACCATTCACATTCACCTCCCAAAGATGACGGCAGCTGCTCTCTTGGTGAAGGGCTGTGAATGACCTCTGTGACCTTCGTGATTCAGCATCCTTCAGTGGAGCTCAAAAGGCATTTTCGTCTGGCAATGGGGACCAGTTGGTAGGCAGATGCTAGGAACCGTCTCGTGGATGGAGAACAGACACAATAGCCGTCTGTGGGACACCATCTCGAGGCCAAGCATCACATGGGCACTGCTGCTTCAGAGCAGGCCTTGACATGGCTACCATTTTAATCTGCGGACAGGTCTCAGAAGTGTTGAAAGTCTCCTGGGGCCTCCCACCCAGCCCACACCTGTACCAATCTCCTCTAAGACCCCTGTTTTCTGATTCTCGATCTACAAACTGTAGTACTTTTCTTACTGATGTAACAAAATGCCTGGCGAACAGCTGGAGGAAGGGTGGGCTTATTTTGGCTCACAGTTTGAAGGGATACAGTCTACCAAGGTGGGTGGGCCTGGCAGCCACAGTGGGAGGCAGTTAGTCACCGCATCTGCAGTCAGGAAGTGGGGGCAGGGCTTGCTACCCAGGTTTTCTAGGTTCCCTTTTTTTTTTTATTTAGTCCTGGATCCCAGGTTGCCGATGGCCGCACCCACTCACGTTCAGGTTGGGTCTTCCGTCCCTCAGTTAAACCTCTCTGGAAACTCCCTCACAGACATGCCCAGAGGTGTATCTCCTAGGTGATTCTAAATCCAATCAGTTTACATGAAAATCAACCATCGCACAGACTAAACGACGTCACTGCAAAGCCCAGGGCCTTTCTGTTACAGTTGGAACGTTGAAGCATCTGTGCTGCCAGGCTCTGTGCTGGGGGCGGAGGCAAGTGTGGAGAGCACGCATCACCAGGGCTCTGAGACAACGAACTAACCCCCTGACAGATTCATAATTTGATAGCGTTATTGGGAGGGGTGGACAGTGGGACCTGTCGGGAGGATGTGTCGTGTCCCGGTGTTTCCGTGTTTCCCGGCTGCTGTAAGGTGAGCGACAGCCCTCCGCCACGCCCTCCCACCACGATGCTCTGTTTCGCCGCAGGCCCACAACACCGGAGTCAGAAGACCACGGGTTGAAATTTCTTCAGCCGTAAGCCAATGTAAATTCTTTCCCTTTTAAATTGTTTTGCTCGGGCATTGCACGGTGATGGAAAGCTAACACACCTTCTCAGCCCAGGCAGCCCTGGGCAGCAGACTCTTAACTCCAGGGAGCAACCGAGCAGTTCTTCGCAGTGAGTTCTCATCTTGCCTCTCTGGAGAGAAATCAGAGTGACAGACGGGACTGAAAATGCGAGCGCCCTCCAACAGGCAGGCTCACTCCTGCTCCCATCACTCATCCGGTAACACATGGTTTTAAACAAATAGAAGAGGCAGAGATCTGAAAAGCAGCCACCAGGGAGACTGGTCCAAAGAAGCCACAGGGGAACCGTGACTACGTGGGGAGCCACTCTGGTGCCCCCAGGGGCTCCACCCTCTATGGCAACTTCCAGGCTGAGTTATTCTCTACACCTGCTTGGCTCTGGGTGGAATTTAATAGTCTCAGGAAGAGTTACAAGATGTGGGGCCTTAAAGAGGTGACTGGGTTCTAAGGGCTCTGCCATTGTGAGTTGGGGCAGCTATTGCAAGAGTGGGTTAGCTGTGGTGAGCGTGGGTTTAAGTTTCCCCCTGCTCAGACCCTCTCTGACTCATGTGCTCAGTTGCCTTCCATGGTGTTAGGACACAGCCAGGACGCCCTCAGCAGATGCCAAGCACACGCTAAGCGCTGTGCTAATGAACCTCCAGGCTTCCAGAGCCCTGGCTACACAGACTTCTTTCTTTATACGTCACCTAGTGCCTGGTGTTCTGCAACAGCAACAGGAAAAAGACCAAGACGTGATTTTGTGAAGTACTGGCTACCAGGAGAACTCAGCGCAGGAGGGAACCCAATACGCTGAAAGACTTTGTCTCTTTGATCTTCGCTACCCTGAGCTTGACAGCTGAGCTAATCTCAATGTGCGAGTGTTCTGAAGTGATGAGAAAAGCTGCCCCCAATTCGTGTTTCTTTAATCATTTTTATTCTTTATGCCTTTTGCCCTTCCTTGGACTCTGCGTTTCTGTTTGTTTGTTTGGTTGGTTGGTTTTTCGAGACAGGGTTTCTCTATCGTAACTCCGGCTGTCCTGGAACTCACTGTGTAGACCAGGCTGGCCTCAAACTCACAGAGATCGGCCTGCCCCTGCCTCCCGGATGCTGGGATTGAGGGTGTATGCCAGCACTGCCACTTCTGCCACCCAGCGGACTCTGCGATTTGAGTGTATCAAATTACAGAAGACTCTGTTACTGATATTGAATTACTTTCAGAACTAACGTTAATAAAATATAAGGCTAGAAAAAGAAGCATGCCAAATTATGAAGCACCTGGGGCTGGAGAGATGGCCCAGTGGTCAAGAGCACTCCTGCTCTTGCAGAGGACCCTAATTCTATTCCCAACGCCGGAGTAAAGCAGTTCACAGCTGCCTGTAACTCCAGAGGGTCTGACACCCCCTTCTGGCCTCTGTGTGCACTGCACTCATGTGCAATACCTCACAGAGACACACTTGTATACATATAACTAATAAAATTAATCTTTTAAAAATGCAAATAGTTAAAAAATGCCTGACCTTTTTTACTTCTAAAGTAACAATTTTGTAGAGATCCGCAAAGCATTGAAGTAAACAGAGTTAAATTTATTTATGCTTGGGGCAAAATGGAAAACATCCATTTAAGTAAATTATAATTTGTCTTTAGGAATATCTTTTGGTGCTGATGTCTTCTGTATACATACTCTGAGATGATTATTTTATTCAAAAAGACCCTTTAGAGATATTTTTGAACATTTCATTTATTTATTATTTTCACGCATGTGGCTGTTTTGCTTGCTTGTATGTCTGCACACCACGTGCATGCAGTGCCCACCGAGGCCAAAAGAGGGCATCAGATCCCCGGGGACTGGAGCTAGAGGTGGCTGTAGTCTGCCTTGTAGGTGCTGGGTCCTCTGAAAGAGCAGCCACCGCTTATAACAACTGAGCCATCTCTCCATCTTCTACCACCACCCCAAAAAACAAGCCCTAGACAAAAGTTATCCAGCCTGAAATGTATTTGTCCTTGCTGGCAAAAAATTCTTCATGGCTAGAGAGTCACCTAGACCCACACCAGCTTTGCCCAAAGATAGGTTATATTTTTAGGAAATGTCTTTATCAGCAAGGTTGGGAGGCGACTCAACTCATAATTAATAGTTTTGCCTCGGAGTTTCCCAGTGAGAAGGCTGGCCCAGAATACACCTGGTTCCCCCTATGGTATGTTAGAGTTCCCTAGAGGAACAGAACGGATAGAATGAATATGTATTAGAAGGGAATTTATCAGATTGCCTTACACAATATGGAGTCCAAAACTGGCTGTCTCACACTGAGAGGCTTAGAACTTGGTAGATGCTCAGTCCACAAGATATAGCCCTCAGCAGTCTCGATCCAGTGCTAAAGGCCTGGGAGATTCTTGGAGGGACACTGGTCTTCGTTCCACACTGGAAACCCAAAGGACCTGGGTTCTGATGTCGGGGAAGAAACGTAGCAGTAGCAGCAGCAGCAACCGAGTAGATGAACTTGCCGGTAAGCGTGAAGGCTAAAAGCAAAAGCTCCCCACTCCTCCCATCTAGGCGGACACCTGAAGGCGCCACCCACACTTAGGATGAGTCTTCTCACTTCAAATAACCTGATCAAGAAAATCCCTCCCAGGTGTGCCCAGTGGCTTGCCTTGTAGTTGACTCTGGATCCAAACAGGTTGACAACCAAGGTTGACCAACACGAGAGGGCACTGCGATGGTTTAGTCTGGAGCATCTCCCACTGGTACTTGGACACTCGGTTCCCAGTTGTTGGTGCTGTTTTGGGAGGCTGTGGAAACTTTGGAATACGAAGCTTACCTGGCAGGGGTGGATCACTGGGGGCAGAATGTGAAGGTTATACTTGCTTCCTGGTCAGCGACCGCAATGTGACCTTACACCCCTGCCGCCTTGAACCGAGCCACTCCCACTACCACGCCTTCCCTACTGTGAAAACGTGAGCAGAATGAACCTGTCATCCTGCAAGATGCTTCTGTCTGGCATTTTATCACAGCGGTAGTAATTCTTTAATTTTTTTCTTTTAATTTAAATTATGTGTATACATGTGAGTATGGGTTTGTGCACATGGAGGCAATGCCACGGGAGGCCAGAAGGTGGCACCGAATCCCCTGGAACTGCAGTTACAGGCTGCCTGTAGTGGGAGCTGGGACCTGAACTCAGGGCCTCTTCAATAGCAGCACACATTCTTAACCACTGAGCCATCTCTCTCTAGCTCCTTAATACAGATATTTTTAAAATCAGAAAATTATGGTCTTACGAACTGGAGAATAAAAGGCCATGGTGCCTGCAGGATATCCAGGTACTGGCGTGATGTCCAGGTGCCTTGGGAGGTCATAGTGTCCGCAGGTTGGCTGGGTGCCCGTGGGATGTTTGGGAGCATGTGTGATGCCCCGGTTTCTACAAGTTTGGGCAGTGAGCCCCAACCTTGAGTTGAACTTTATCATGCTTGATCTCAGGCTAATACAGACCACTTAGATGTCCATGATCTGAACTGCCAGGGGCCACTAAGAACCATGGTCATGCCCACGATCCATGTTCCTGCCACAGAGATTTGACTTAATTTTTTTTTCTTTTCTCTTTTTCCCCCTTTTTGATCTTAGAGGGTTCTGTTTTGTTTTGTTTTGTGTTTTGGCACAGGGGTGGGAGAGTGGATCTGGATCTGGAAAGAATGGCAGGAGGGCGTGATCAAGATACATTGTATTACACTCAAGTAGTTAATAAAAATATTATGTTGGGAAATAAATAATAAGGGGGTGTACCAGGTGTGGTAGTACATGTCTTTAATCCTAGCATTCAGGAGGGAGGCAGAGGCAGGTGGATCTCTGAGTTCAAGGCCAACCTGTTCTTCACAGTGATCTCCAGGATGGCCAGGGCTAAGTAGTGAGACCTTGTCCCAATAATAATGATGATGATGATGGAGATGGTGATGATGGTGATGATGATGATGATGATGATGATGATGATGATGATGATGGTGATGATGATGATGATGATGGTGATGGTGATGATGATGATGATGATGATGGTGATGATGGTGATGATGATGATGATGATGATGGTGATGATGATGTGATGATAGTGATGATGGTGATGATGATGATGATGATGGTGATGGTGATGATGATGATGATGATGATGATGGTGATGATGGTGATGATGATGATGATGATGATGGTGATGATGATGTGATGATGGTGATGATGGTGATGATGATGATGGTGATGATGGTGATGATGGTGATGATGATGATGATGATGATGGTGATGATGATGTGATGATGGTGATGGTGATGATGATGATGATGGTGATGATGGTGATGATGATGATGATGATGATGGTGATGATGATGTGATGATGGTGATGATGGTGATGATGATGATGGTGATGATGGTGGTGATGATGATGATGGTGATGATGGTGATGATGATGATGATGATGATGGTGATGATGATGTGATGATGGTGATGATGGTGATGATGATGATGGTGATGATGGTGGTGATGATGATGATGGTGATGATGGTGATGATGATGGGGATGATGGGGAGGATAATGATGATGATGGTGATGATGGTGATGATGATGATGATGGTGATGATGGTGATGATGATGATGGGGATGATGGGGATGATGATGATGATGGTGGTAATGATGATGATGATGATGGTGATGATGGTGATGATGATGATGGTGATGGTGGTGATTGTGATGATGATGATGATGATGGTGATGATGGTGATGATGATGACAGTGATGATGGTGATGATGGTGATGGTGATGATGGTGATGGTGGTGATAATGATGATGATGGTGATGGTGATGATGGTGATGATGATGATAATGATGGTAATGATGGTGATGATGGTGATGATGGTGATGGTGATGATGGTGATGATGGTGATGGTGATGATGATGATGATGGTGATGATGATGATGGTGATGATGGTGATGATGGTGATGGTGATGATGATGATGGTGACGATGATGATGGTGACGATGGGATGGTGATGATGATGGTGGTGGTGGTGATGATGATGATGGTGATGATGATGGTGATGGTGATGATGAGATGAGGGCTGGAGAGATGGCTCAGCAGTTAAGAGCACTGGCTGTTCTTTCAGAGGACCTGAGTTTGAGTCCCAGCACCCACATGGCAGCTCACAACCGTCTGTAACTCCAGTTTCAAGAGGTCTGATGCCCTCTTCTGCCCTCCTTGGGCACCAGGCATTCAAGTGGTGTGCAACCACACATGCAGAAAAAACACTCATACAGATAAAATAAAAATAAACCTTTAAAATAAGAAATTAAGGCCATAGAAATAATTAACTGGACACTCCCTGCCTGTGTGGAACCCCGACACCTTTACTCCATCTCATCGAATCAGCAGAGAGGGTGCACCTGTCTCGGCCCTCTAGGCCTTGCCGAGTGCAATTAACACCTGACTCCCTGCTTTTGAGCTCAGGATCACTTACAGTGCTGACACATCCCAACAGACATGAAACATGTCTGTCACCTTCATGGGATAGCCAGAGGACCCTGCAGGAGAAGCTGCTCGCAGTTGACTTTAGAGAAATTTAACGGATTTTCATGAGGCTTACCATGGGATAGACTCTTTGGCAAAATAGAATTGCTACTACTTAGCAGATCGCAGGGATTTTTAGTTCATTTAAAGGTTATATAGAATAAGATGGTGCACAGTGTAATCCTGGTACTCCGGAGCCAGCCTGGGCTACAGACTGCCAAGAAAGGAAAGGAGAGGAGAAGGGAGAGGAGGAAGGGAGAAGCCAGCACAGGATGGAAGGGGAGAGGAGGAAGGGAAGAGACGGAGATGGAAGGAGGAAGAAAGGAAGAGGGAGGAAATCGTATTTAAAATTTTGAGCCTGTTTATTTATTTATTTAGCACGCAACTGTCATCCCGTATTGGCTGAGGCAGGAGGATCATGAATTCAAGGCCAGCAAACTGACTCAAAGACAAGCCCCATCCAAATGGCAAATGCCGTGACCAAGAGGAAGTCAGGACAGAGAATGTGCTCAGCCCCAAAACCTCTGAAAGGACGACCTGAGAGGTTTAGGGGCTAAGGGCGGGGCTAGGGGCGGGGCTAGGGCGGGGCTAAGGGGAGGGCTTCATCCTTTGCTAGGGATCCGGTTTTACCCTGAGGGTTCCCACTACCAAGTCACTCTCAAAATCCATTTTAGCATCTTCAAAACAGCATAAACTACAGTGCTACACGGTTGGTTTTTTTTTGGACGCAGGGTCTCACTGTGTAGCCGAGGGTGGTTTTGAACTTCTGCCTCAGCTTACAAAGCGCTGTGGCTCAAAAAAAAAAAAAAAAAAATGGCAACATTTGTTTGTTTGTCTGTTTGGTTGTTCTGTGGATCAACCCTAGGGCCTTGGGTACGCCAGGCAGGCATTTAAATGATGCCAGGTTGGTGGCGCACGCCTTTAGCCCAGCACTTGGGAGGCAGAGGCAGGCGGATCTCTGTGAGTTTAAGGCCAGCTAGGGCTCCCGAGTAAGAGCCCATCTCGAAAACAAAATAAATAAAATAAAGGAACAACGCTTCCCCCTTCAGCAGCATCTCCCGTGGCACAATGCAAATGTTCAGAATTCACTGGACTTTTCACCACCGGAAATGGAAGAGGTTCACTGTGGCTTAGCGGCAGACAGAAATTCCCGTCCGTCCCGTTTGGCTGCCTCTCTGCAGGAGGGCGTGGAGGGCACTGCTCCCTGGGCAGCCAGGAAACAGGGATAAGGAAAGGACTGGGGCACCTTCGTAGGGCAGGTCCTTCACAGCCTTCTTCCTCCAGGGCCCGCCTTCTAATAATGCCATCGTCCCGGGCCGCCATCCACAGAACCAACCCAACGCTGAGGTCAGAGCCCCCGGGATCCGATCACTTCCTGCAAAGGCCCTGCAAGGGCACTTCCTGTTCACCTGAGCATCCATCGGCAGCCGCGTGGAAGATGTACCGAGTTTGTCCGTAAACGTCCAAGTCAGCCGCAGTGGGTGACTCCAGGCATAGGGCCCCGGGGCCTGGGTCACGTACCAAAGGCAGCCTGTCATTGGGGGAGCTTAAAAAATCTCCACTGTCTTCCTTCTCCTCCACATACTACCCACTCCATCTCTCCATGGCGTCTCTGGTTTTTATGGGTCTCTGTGTGTGCATATACGCACGCGTGAGCGTGTGTGTTTGCAGAGACCTAAAGAGGCATCGGACCCTCTGAAGATGTAGAGACCGGTGTTGTGAGCCATGCAAGGCAGGTGCTGGGGACTGAACTCAGGGCTCCTGTGCGAGAGCGGTGTGTTTCTGGTCTTTGCTTTGGTTGTCGTTGTCGGGTTGTTCTGTTTTGTTTCGGATGGAGAGATTTCGTCAGGAAAAGGTGCCGCCACCGAGCCTGATGACCTTTGTTTGATCCCTGACCCTGCATGGTGGAAGGAGAGGACTGGCTCCCACAAACTGACCTCTGACCTCCGTACGTGCACTGTGGCACGCATGTGTGCACCCACCCACATCCACACAGATAGATGAGTTTGCTGTGAGGTTGTGTCTCCTAGTAACATCAGAAGCTCCACCCGGAAAGTCTCACCGACATGGTTGCCTAAACAGGAGCAGCGTAAGGGGGTCACCCATGAACACGCCAGGCTGGACATGGAAGAACCCGAGAGCCTCCAGCCCACACGAAGAACTAGAGGCAACTGAGGAAAACTGGGTGTGGGAGAGGCGGTCCCCCCCAGGGACCAGCACACCAAGTGGTTGTCCCATGCCAAAGGGTCAGCCCTGGAAACATACGAGCACGTCACACGATGCAGACGCAACAGGTTATATTTAGAGGTCTAGAGGTGCGTGTGGAAGGCTTTGGAGGGAAGAAACAGAAAGGAGAAATGTTTTAATTAAAATACGATCTCAAAAATAAGTAAAACAATTTAATTTCAAAAAAGGAAAGGAAAGAACCACAATGTGGTGGTTTGTATGAGAACAGCCCCCAGGCTCACACATTCGGACCCCCTTGAGAAGGACTGGGAGGTGTGGTCTTATTGAAGAAGGTGCGTCACTGAGGGTGGCCTCTGAGGTTTCACAAGTCACTCCCATTCTAGTCTCCCTCTCTCTCTCTCTCTCTCTCTCTCTCTCTCTCTCTGCTTCATGTCTGTGTCTCAAGTTGAACTCTCAGTTGCTGCTCTAGCACCATGCCTGCCTGCCGCCATGCTTCCTGCCGAGGTCATGATGTGCGCACAGCCAGTGCCGGATGCCCCGCCCTCCGGAACCCTGAGCCCCAGATAGGCTCCTCCTCCTATAACTTTCCCTGGTCACGGTGTCTCGTCACAGCAATAAACAAGCGCCTGAGACGACAAGTCGGCGCACGCATGTCTCTCCATTATTTCGCCTCCCAAACCAAAGGACAAACAAATAAATACAATTAACGTTTGAGCAAGAAAAACTAGAAAAGAGTGAAAGACGTCAACGCCGCTTACGTTTGAAGGAATAGTAGACAGAATGCGTGCAAAACGGACTCAATTGGAATTTTAGCGTGCAATGGACAGTTGGAAAAATCAAAGTTAATATCAGCTGTTTTCAGTACAATGACATCATATGATGGGAATGGTCTTATTCATAAAAGTAAAGCAATGAGCAACAAAGGCTTAGTCAGTAAGCGAGTGTCTCAGGCCCTGTTCTATCGCTGTGAAGGAACACCATGACCAAGACAGCTTATAAAAGAAATCACTTACCCGGGGGCTTGCTCACAGCTTCAGAGAGTCGGGCAGTTATCATCGTGGTGGGGATATGGCAGCCGGCAGAGGGCCGTGGGCTGCAGCAGTAGCCCAGAGCTCACGTCCGGATCCGTAAGCAGGAGGCAGAGAGAGCTAACTGGAAATGGTGTGGGCTTTTGAAACCTCAAAGCTCATCCCCAGTGACACACCTCCTCCAACGAGGCCACACCTCTTAATCCTTCCCAAACAATTCTAACCAGCAGAACACCAAGCATTCTAATAATGAGCCTCTGGGGCCTTTCTTATTCAAACCATCGCAGGGAGCAATAGTGTTCTAAGGTTCTACATTTTCCCTCTTTTTCTGGGAGGAGATAAAAGTACTAATTAACGACACAATTATACAAGCCAGTTATTATAGGCTGTAAGCAGTAGGGGTAATCATCAAAAAAAGATGCTTGACAGGGTATTTAACATTCAGGTTAACTGAAGAGGAGGCTTCCCAGGCTTTCTGTTACTTCCAGTGAACTGTGGCCCAAGAAGAGATAATGGAAAATTCCAGATATAAGCAATTTATAAATTTAAAAGTGCATGTCACCATGAAACCGTGCTCCACCCTGCTTCAGGCATGAATCAGCCCTTCGTCCACTGTATCCACACTGTATACGCTGCCTGCCCATTAGTTACTCATTAGCCATTGGCTGTCGGGTCAACTAGTGATTTACTGACACTAGTATTCAAGTAGCCTTTATTTTATTTAATAGTGGCCCCGAGGAGCATGAAGAATGATTCTGGAATTTTTATTATAATTAATTATTATAATTGTTGTGGCTTATCATTAGCTATTATTGCTATTTTCTTAGTGTACCTAATTTAGCAATGAAGCCATGTTATAATAAAATCTGGCATGTGGAGAGTTCAGTACTGTGTGTAGGTTCCGGCACGTTCCAGGGGTCAATGTGTCCTCTGCAGCGAAGGGAGGAAGCCTACCTTATTTGAACTTATAAAAGGTTTAGATAGCTTTAATCTGATACTAATTTTCTAAAAAGGCTCGCTGTTTTTGAATTTCTCATAAACTATGCATTCTGAGTCTTTTCTGCAGAAAAGTCCCCAGGCAGTTCGACTGAAGCCGAGCTGTCTTCGGAGGCCTGCCCTGCAACTTGTGCGCACAATTCTGAACAGTCAAGATCTCCATTCCCAAACCGCATTTAAACAAAGCAAAGCAAAACAAAACGCTAGCAGACACGGTCTCTCCGAGTAAAGCAGAATGGCTGGCTCAAGGACCGCAGTGGAGGCGGCTGAGTAAAGAGCCTGCCGCACGTTCAGGACGGCCTGAGTTCAGATCTCCCGTGGAAAAGCCAGGTAGGTGCAGAAGCATATCTGTAACCCCAGCTCAGAACAGGCGGGTGGGGGTGGGGCAGTTCCTGGACTCACTAGCCAGCCAGCCTACACAGTCAGTGAGCTCCGGGCTCGATAGAAGGCCTTGTCTCAAAACATAAGGTGGACAGCAACTGAGGAAGACACACACACAAGCACATGCACACATGCACACACACATACATACATACACATACACATGCACACATATACAGACACACAAACACATGCACACACATACAGACACACAAACACATGCACACATGCACACACATATATACACACACACAAACACATGCACACACACATACATAATACACATATACACACACATGCACACATGCACACACATATATACACACACACATACATACACAAACACATGCACACACACATACATACATACACATACAGACACACAAACACATGCACACATGCACACACATATATACACACACACAAACACATGCACACACACATACATAATACACATATACACACAAACACATGCACACATGCACACACATATATACACACACACATACATACACAAACACATGCACACACACATACATACATGCACATACACAAACACATGCACACACACACACACAAACACATGCACACACATACAGACACACAAACACATGCACACATGCACACACATATATACACACACACAAACACATGCACACACACATACATAATACACATATACACACAAACACATGCACACATGCACACACATATACACACAAACACATGCACACACACATATATAATACACATATACACACACAAACACATGCACACACACATATACACACACATACACATGCACACACACATACCCACATGCATACACACATATATACACACATGCACACACATGCACACATACTCACATATACATGCACACACATATGCACACATGCACATGCACACACATGCATGCATGCATACACACATACATAAATACACACACAGTTACACATAGACACACACACATATACATACAAACACATGCACATGCATGCGCACACACACGCCTACAGTTACGGTCACACATAGACACACGCATATACACACAAGCACATGCACACACATGTGCACACTCACACATAGACACACACATACATAAACACATGCACACACATAGACACACACTCACACATAGACACACACACTCACACGTAGACACACACACTCACACAGAGATGCACACGTATACACAGGAATTGCTGTTGAGGTACGCCTGGGTGAAAGTGTCTTCTGGACTTGAACTCACAGGAGCTGTGGCCGTCTGCCAAGGTCAAGGCAATCAGCAATCCAACATGGGCAGGTGAGAGTCTCCTGAGTCCCCACTTCTAGATGAGGATTTGGGGGCAGTCGGGGTGTGACCCCGGTGAGTTATGGCCCCGAACACGTGTAAATGGGCAGCACTATGTACATGCGGTAGGTTCTTTTAGAACTCGTAGATAATAAGGACGTAAAGTCCAGGGAAGGGAGCATAGGTGGGGCCTGGGAGGAGCCTGGAGAAAGAACGGGGTCAATGTGATCAGTGTGGTGGGACCGAGGCAAGCGGAGCCCCGACCCTTCTCCACAAACACGCTTGTTAGTTAGCGCTAGAGCAGATAAACACAGCCCTCTTAGAGCAGCGGTCCCTGATCTGCCCCGGGAGCCGCCCGCCTGCTGAGGGCGTATCCTCCGCCCACACCAGGGTGACGTCACCGACGCCAGGCCCGCCAGGGGAGTCCCCCTCTGAAACACAAACCCAAGAAACCCAAGATCTCCAACTGGGACAGAAAATCACAAGCAAAAAGATTCATTTTCACTTGTATTGTTCCAGCTGTTACACTGCTAATTGGTACAACCTATTTATTCATAAATAAATGTATTCATAGCAAAAATATGGATAATCAAACCCGAAGTAACCTTCTGTCTGGAGATTCTCGTTTCTGCCGCCTTGGAAGAATGTTAAGTGCCATTGTTATTCAGTGGCTAGAAAGGAATTTTTCTTAACCTCCAGTACATTCTTACTGTTTAGTGGCAACAAGATTTCCTTCTAATTTGGTAGTTTGGGATGGATTGGTCTTGTTATAGGTACCGAGCTGAGGGGCTCAAGATTACAGGTGCATGGGAACATTTATTATCACATCAATGCAAACATCTGGTGGCCACAAGAACACTTCTTCTAAGAAGTCGGCTCCGACTCTTCTCCTGGTCCTTGAAGTTCATTCTTATCTCAAAAGCCCCTCCTAGATCTCTCTTGGAAGTCTATTTGCATGATCAAAGAGACACAGTGGTTTTACTCCTCCCAATCCTTTGACCCTTGGAGCTTGTCCGCATTTACAGTGGGGTGCCGTCCAACGCAAAATGGGGCAGGCCGCACCCTGTCTGAGCCATGACCGTATTTATAGTGGGGTAACAACAGGACAATCAGGAGAGCCAAGCCATGCCCTTTGCTGCCTCCCGCCTGGTAGAGTACCCAGATGGCCTCCTTATCAGCAACTCATTTTACATAGAGCTAAGAGGGAGCAGCTTTTATTTACATTAGAAAGCAGGCTGTTTCAGCTACAGAAATCACATCCTGCCAGGCTTCAGGCAGGCAGTTGTTCTGTTAGGTATGTTGTCATAGCAAATAGAAAAAAAAATTAAAAAATGAGGTATGGGAGGCCAGGCCTGGAACTTGCCTGTGACATTAAATAAGTAAACACAATCAGGCTGGCCTTGAACCCACAGAGATCCACCTGCCTCTGCCTCATGAGTGCTGGGATTAAAAGTGTAAGCCACCATCACTAGGCAGTAGTGTTCACCTTTAATCCCAGTACTGGGAGGTGGAGGCGGAGGCAGGCAGATCTCTGAGTTCCGGGCCCGCCTGGTCTACAGTGGGAGTTCCAGGACAGCCAGGGTTACACAGAGAAACCCTGTCTCAAAAAAAAACAAATAAACCAACAAACAAAATCAAACAAAAAAAAATCACACACAAAGTAAAAATGCATCCATCAGGAATCTTGTATTTCCTATGTGTTCGGTTCTCATGAGGAATTTTCCTCTCTAATAACCTCTGGCCTTTGTCCTACTTACCCAGCCGTAAGCCCGACGCCAAACACCAAGTCCCTACATTAGTCGTGACTGGCTGGAAACAATCTATTTATATCTACCCTCTGGACCAGTTCACTGCAGGAGTCCTGCATTAAGAGTCTGCTACAACCTCACCCTCAGGAGATAGTACCAAGGACTTAAACTGGCTTCAGGGAGTCAGCCGTGTAGCCAGGATGCCTGCCTACACCTGTCAATCAACTGCTATAGCAGCAGGGGTGAGAGCCCATCTCCTCCCATCTCATTCCCTCTTCACTCTTTAGACTCAGGCAGGGCACAAGGACAGCCTTGAGAAGCCACTCGAGACCCAAGGAGTCACGGCGAAGATGAAAAGAGGAGATGCCACCTAACTATAACTACAGTTTAGATCCCGTCTTCTGTTTAGGAAGTGTGTTCGTGAAGTGTTTAATGTTGTAGGGAATCTCGTTCTCTCCAGATTCGAAGTTAGAAATTAAGGCACATCACTGTAACACGGTTTTGGTTGTTTGGACTCAAGGATTATTATTCTGTAGGGTCCTCACACGGTCGCTTCTGACTCTGCACCCCTCCAGTCTCCAGCTGTGCCCACTGCTGTGATCTGGTTCCCGGGTTCCCGTAAGATATTAATGGAATGCTTCGGTTTGAGCGAACGCTGACCTCATCTTTTTATGTCCTCTGGAGCAAGACATAAGCAGAAACTTACCAGGGTTTTCTTTCATTAGCAGGAGTACGGCAAATCCTAAAATGAGTCGTGTTTTAGACTCAAAGGGATGTAAATGTGCAGCTGGGCTTCTGGAAGGCTCTCCATGTAGCCTGTCGGTGATGCAGTGCACGCTGTGCTTTTCCTGATGGCCTTTGATATGCTGTTTGCATATCCTGGGGACTCGGTTGGCTTTTATTTCTTGGGAGGCTGAGGAAATATTATTATGGAGGACTTGTCTAGCTGGGTGGACATTCCCATGGCATGTCTGAGAACACATGATACCCTTAAAATAAAAAGAAAGAAAGAAAAAGAAAAGAAAAATACATGTATGGGTCTGATGAGACGCTCAGGAGGCAAAGGTGGTTTGTGCCAAGACCTGCAGCCTGAGAGGGATCCCTGGCACCCACGTGGCAGAGAGAGAGAGAGAGAACTGACTCCCTAGGGCTGTCCTCTACACATACGCCGTGGTACGTGTTCACCCAACACACAAATACTCAAACCTAATTTAAATTCTTTACATGTGTGTGTGTGTGTGTGTGTGTGTGTTGTCAGAGGGTGACTTATGAGAGCCAATCTCTCTTTCCATCTTGTGGGTCCCAGGAAACAAACTCAGATCGCCAGGTTGGCAGCAAGCTCCTTTTCCCACTCGGGCATCTGGCTTGCCCACGTGACTTCCTTTGTTTGGGTGAGACTCAGCCTCTGAGCACCTTGACACTGACCTCCATGTAATTCCTGTGAGGTGAGGTCGGACCAGCATCCCAGACAGGTGCACAGGGAGGAAGTTGCCCAGACCACCTACATTCTAAAAACACAAACAGAGTCCTGGAACAAAGTCCTTGGCTTACCATGGTGGAATATTCCAGAATACTGATTTAAGCAAAATCAGGGGAAGGAAGCAAGTGATGGTCCCTTGAGGAAAATGACAAGTCCCGGCGTGTAGGAACTAAGTGTTTGCATGAGTGTGAAAACTGGGGGTGAGCAGAATCAGGCAGCACTCATGCCTAAGGGCACCAGCCATTTCTTACACTTTTATTACTTTGTGTGTATGGGTGTTTTCTCTTCATGTATGTGCGTGTACCGCACATGTGCCTGGTTCCTGCAGAGGCCAGAAGAGGGCGTCAGATCCGCTGGAACTGGAGTTGCAGACTGTTGGTGTTCTGCCATGTGGACGCTGGGAACTGAAGCAGCCAGAGCTCTTCACCACTGAACCACCCTCCAGCCCCATTTCGTAACTACACCAGTACAAGGAAAAGAACAAGATTCAGGAAAGAAAGACTTGGAAGCTGGACTTGGTGGAGCAGGCCTGTAATCCCAGTACTCCAGTGGCTGAGGCAGGAGGATCATGAGTTTGAAGTCAACATGGACTACCATGCGGGCATGGCAGCTGAGGGTTCTATGTCCAGGCCAAAGGCAGCAGGAAGAGAGACTCTGGGCTTGGCAGAATGTGGACTTTGGGACGATGGCTTAGGAAAGCAGTGGAGCAGTTTAAGTGTAGCTTCATGGGCGGTCCTAGTGGGGACATGAGACGGTGGTGCCCAGGGCGATGTAGATTATGACAGCCTAGTTCAGGAGGTCTCGGGTTAGTGAGTGGCCTAGAGACCATTCTTGCGATATTGAATGTGGCTGCTTTCTGGCCTTGTCAAAAAAAAAAAAAAAAAAATCTCCCAAGGCTAAAGGGAAGAGTTTTGGATTAATGCCATTGGCAGAGGAGATTTCAAGACAGCCTAGTATTGACTCTGCGGTGTGGTTATTCGTGGTCACTCTCATGCGGGTCTACAGTGAAAAGGAACAAGCCAAACAAGAAAAATACAAATGTAGGGTTCGAGGAGCAAAGGGACATTGGAAGTCCTGCGCTCAAGGACATAAAAAGTTTAAAGAAACACCTGATGGTAAACGGAATAAAGAGCTGGGGGTGCACACCTCAATCCCAGTGCTCGGGAGGCAGAGGCAGGAGGGTCTCTGAGCTCAAGGCCAGCCTGGTCTACAGAGTGAGTTCCAGGACAGCCAGGGCTCCACAGGGAAGCCCTGTCTGAAAAACAACAACTAAGGAATGGTGACCCCAGGGCAAGACCCCATCCAGCTGAGCTTCCAACTTCTGAGAAGGAATTAAAGAAAAGCTTAAGCAGTGAAGGAAACCAACAAAACCAGAAACTGATGAAAACGTATCTGAACGAGGGGCCGGTGCTCCAGCTCCTGAAAGCAGCAGAACTTGGCAGTTCTGATCACGTGGTTCTGGCTTTAGCGTCAAGGGTAGAAGAAAAGAGTTGTGGAACCCCCTCCTGGGCTAAGGAGAGCTGCCGAGGCCAGGCACACGTCAGGGGTGTCCCTGCATAGAGGCCCGGAGAGGCGTTGCGTAGAGCTGTGAAGGTGAAGCCTGCGTTGCCTTGGAGACCCCGAAATGTTGGAGGTGCCAGAGCCGTGGGGTACCTGCGGAGGAGAGCTGCTAACCGGAGTGGAACCGGCCCAAGAGGGAAGTGTGAGGCAGGCAACAACGCTGGGCGGAGCTGGAGATCCGAAGAGCGCTTTGACCTCACACGCGGAGATGGATAGTTTGGAGTTTGCCCAGCTGGTTCTCGGTCACGCTTTTGGTCCAACGCTTCCTCGCTAGGCCTCTTCCCCATCTCAGAATGGAATGTATATTCCATGCCACTGGATGCTGGAAGTATAAACCTGCTTTTTTTTTTTTTTTTTTTTTAATTTTGATTTTGCAGGGGTTACAGTTAAGAGATTGCTGTGAGCCTCAGATGAGACTCCGGACTTTAAAACAGACTATGGGGACTTTTGAAGTTGGACTGAAGGCATGTGCATTATGATTTGGCTACAAGCCTCTGGGGACCAGGGTGAGGGACGTGGCGGTTTGAATGAGAATGCACCCACGCGCTCATAGATTTGGGTGCTTGGTCATTGAGGAGCCGCACCGCTTGAGGAGTTAGGGGGCGTGGCCTGTCGGAGGAGGTGTGTCCCTGGGAGTGGGCTTTGGGGTTTCAAAACCCTAAGCCGAATCCAGAATCTCTTCCTGCTGCCTTCAGATCTGGATATAGAACTCTCAGCTACCATGTCCGCCTACGTGCCGCCATGCTCCCCGCCGTGATGATAATGGACTAACCAGCCCTCTGAAACTGTGAGCCAGCCCCAATCAGATGCTTTCTTTTGTAAGTGTTGCATGGTCATGGTGTCTCCTCACAGCATTAGAACAGTGACAGACAGTGCCCTTCTGAGGGATGCGTATCAGAGTCCCACGCGCACTAAAGACACCAGTGGACTCTAAAAAGCAGAGCCACCACTTCGGATCCTGGTGTTGGGAGAGAGCCCAGTAGCCAAGCTCATGACAAGCCAGCATGGCTGACTTGGCCGATGCAGTCAGGGTGACTCTGATGGGTACATGGGTCTCTTCTCTCATTGTTCAGATCCCTGAGAGATGCTTCATTCTTACTCCCCAAGATGGCTGGGACCACATCCTCACCAACCCAGTCGTGTGAGAATTCAGAATCCAATTTATTTTGATTTAAAGGAAATAATGGGAAGCTTCATTTCCCCCGTGCGGGGGTCTGCAGACTAAGATGAATCGCCTTCCCTGGAGTTCCAAAGCCCCCTAGTCATTAATTTATGGAGCAAAACTGGACATAGAGTGGAATGGAGGATGTTCAGTCGGGGCTGTGGTTTTATAGCTGTCTGAGGACAGTTTCTACCATTACACAAACAATCTCTTCAGTCTTGCTATGAGCAGCCTCCAGACTGGCTGCCGCCAGCACAGACCTCATGAGGATGTCTGCCCGTAGGGACATCAGTCTAGAAGAAGAGACAGATGTGCCATGAACCTGTTCTCTGTTTCTGAAACACAAACAACCCAGAGGTGGACTCTGCACGTTGAGCTGAGACCCTTCCCGTTGGCCAGTGGTCAGAAAGGAGTCAGCCACACCCAGAAGCAGGTGCAGAAATTCAAGTTTCGTGGACACGAACACTCAGGGATAGGCCTGGAAAATGTCATCTACTCCAGTACTGGTTACAGAACCTTACTGTAGGAGCCCCGCTCTGTAAAAGTTCTTTGTAAGGAACAAATACTGGGCAATTATAGAAGAGCTTCAAAACTCCTTAATCAACAGCAAACAAAATGGTGATTATATTAGCCAGGGGTCCCTCAAAGAACAAAACTGATAGAGTGAATGAAGACGCATACACACAGTCACACACGCACACACAGTCACACACACAGTCACACACACACAGTCACACACACAGTCACACACACAGTCACACACACACAGTCACACACACACAGTCACACACAGTCACACACACACAGTCACACACACAGTCACACACACACAGTCACACAGTCACACACACAGTCACACACACAGTCACACACAGAGTCACACACACACAGTCACACACACAGTCACACACACACAGTCACACAGTCACACACACAGTCACACACACAGTCACACACACAGTCACACACACAGTCACACACACACACACACACAGTCACACACACAGTCACACACACACAGTCACACACACAGTCACACACACAGTCACACACACACACACACACACACACAAGTCACACACACAGTCACACACACACAGTCACACACACAGTCACACACACAGTCACACACACACAGTCACACACACACAGTCACACAGTCACACACACAGTCACACACACACAGTCACACACACAGTCACACACACACAGTCACACACACAGTCACACACACAGTCACACACACACAGTCACACACACAGTCACACACACAGTCACACACACAGTCACACACACACAGTCACACACACAGTCACACACACAGTCACACACACACAGTCACACACACATAGTCACACAGTCACACACACAGTCACACACACACAGTCACACGCACAGTCACACACACACAGTCACACACACACACACAGTCACACACACAGTCACACACACACACACACACAGTCACACACACACAGTCACACACACAGTCACACACACACACACAGTCACACACACACAGTCACACGCACAGTCACACACACACAGTCACACACACACAGTCACACACACAGTCACACACACACAGTCACACACACAGTCACACACGCACAAGAATGGCTTACAGGCTATGGCTAGGGTAGTCTAATAATAAAGGCTGTCTCCCCATAGAAAGGCCAAGGTTCTGGTAGTTGTTCAGTCCACAGACTGGATGTTTCAGCGCCCCAATCTGGTGCTGGAGTCACAGAGAATTCTTAGACAGCTGCTGGTCTTCAGTCTATATTGGAATCCTAGTACCAGCAAAGGAACGCCTCCGAAACAGGACAGATGAACTTGCCAGTAAGAGTGAAGGCAAGCAGACAAAAGGCCAAAGCTTCCTTCTTCTCGGTCCTTTTATGTGGGCTGCCACCAGAAGATGTGGCTCAGATTCTGGGTGGGTCTTCCCACTCCAAATACTACAGTCAAGAAAATCCCTCCCAGGCGTGCCCTGCTGCTTGGGTTTTAGTTGGCTCCAGCTGCAGTCAAGTTGACAGTCAATAAAGTATTAAGATAACCTGTCGGCACCGAGGAGTCCTGTTCTGACTGGAGCCTTTTTGTCCCGCTTATGGGGAACAGGCAATCAGGATTCACGCCGTTTATGCATAAGCCAGTCTCATGAGGGAAAAAACAATCACTCTTAAACTGGATCCATTGAGGAAAGTTTAATTGATGGTTCGAAGGTGTGACGTGAACCCTCCACAGCTGTGACCACCTGCACAAGATCAAACCAACAAGATCAGCAAACATTCCAGCAGGAAGCCCCGACCAGACTCAGTTACAAAATAAATAAATAAGAAGAGAACATTATAGTGTGTGTCGGGGCGGGGGGTATCTTATACCTAGAATTCTATACCCAGCCAAAGTATCAATCATGTTTGAGACAAGGTATCAGTCAACTTTCTGTTTCTATAACACAACACCTAAGGGTAATTTATAAAGAAGCTCAGTTAACTTGCAACTCTGGAGACCAAAAGCACAAGATCAGGAGATAAACGATCTCCCAATGGGAACCTCAGAGTACTTCAACCCATGGCTCAAAGCACAGGCAAGAGGGCACGCTGGAAGAGGTCCCTCACGTGCCAAGGAGGAGGGGAGGAAACTTGCTCTATGATAGCCTCTGGGTAGCTAATCCAGTCTGATGACAACCAGCTCCGGCTCCCAAGAGGCAGTATTCATTTATATAAATGATTTATAGAGGTAAACCCTCACAAGACACCATGACCCAAATTCCTTCCACGGAGCCCCACCTCTGCTGCATATTGAGGAAATAAGCCTCAGTGTGGATTTGGGGGTGGGGGTGGGGCAAATCGTGTTCAAAGCATAGCACGAAATAGAGGTGGTTTGCAGATTTGCAAAGCGTTTTGCTCCCTTGACCTAACTGCGTAGGAGTTACCTGAAGACGCAGCCCTTCTCTAGTCCCTCTGGTTTGCTTTTCTGTGACTGTGGTAAAACACTGACCAAAACCAGGCGGGGAGGGTCACTTGCCTTGCGGGTTACAGTCTGTCATCAAGGGAAGCTGAGGCAGGAACTGAAGCAGACACCGTGGAGGAGCACCGCTTACTGGCTCACTCCTCCAGCTCCCCCAGCTACCTTGTACAGCCAGAGGGCACCCCAGGATGGCAGCTCCCACAGTGGGCTGGGCCTTCCTACGTCAATTAGCAACTAAGAAAATGCCCATAGATACGTCCCCAGGCCAACCCCATGGAGGCAGTCACTCAGTTGAGATTCTCTGTTCCCAGGTGTGTCTAGGGTTGTGTCAAGTTGACAAAAACTAAAATACTAACTATGACAGACCTCCACCATAGGGTGCTAGCTGGTGTTAGGAAGACAGGGACTTGGAGAGGAGGAAGGCTCCAGAGTGTTAACTGAACAGTGCCCAGAGGAACCACCAGCCCTGGATGAAGCAGGAAGATTGCAAAGGGGGCTCCATAGAAAGTGTGACCATAGCCAGGCGTGGTGGCACACGCCTTTAACCCCAGCACTCCGGAGGCAGAGGCAGGCGGAACTCTGTGAGTTCCAGGCCAGCCTGGTCTACAGAGTGAGTTCTGGGACAACCAGGGCTACAAAGAGAGACCCTATGTCTCACCCTCTCCCCCTCCCCCAGCAAAGTATGACTACTCCGGATATATGAGAACTCCACAGAATGAACAGCAGAAAGAAAAAAGAAAGCCAACTAAAAACTCAAGGGAAAACTACCAGCAGCACAACTGAGTTTTAACAAAATGTTTGGAAAGCAGGACAGATTGTTAAGTGGAAGTCTGTGGCCTTGGAAAGATGGTGTAATAAATCCTAAGTAACGGGGTTTGGGCTGGAATGTTTCAGTGACCGGGAAAGCTGCTTCTTCTTTCACCGAGAAGAAAAGGAGCAAACAAACAAAAAGTAGCAGAGGAATTACACAAGAGAGACCTGGCCTAACTGCAGTGTGGGAAAGTCGACATGACTGCGGGCAGTTCCAGTCTGAGCTATGTGGCATGGAACGGGAACAATGGCCTCCGAAGACAAGACCCAGACAGATACAGTCAGCACAGTACGGGAGGGGCTTTAAGGGTTTTATTTGTCTGTATGCAGGGGAGGGTGCAGAGGTAGATTTATGTGGGTGCAGTGCCCATGAGGGCCTGAAGAGGGCATCAGAGTCCCCGGAGCTGGATTTACAGGCACCAGTGAGCTGCCCAGTGTTGGTGCTCGGAACTGAACTAGGGTCTTCTGCAGAGCGCTATACCCTTTTAACGACTGAGTCACAGCTCCAGCTCCAGTACTGGTGATCTAACCGCGAAAATTAGATGAGAAAAAGACAGAAAAGGTACCAGATCGATAAGGCAAAATTTAAACCTCCTTAGTTCTCAGACAACAGAACCCTATCTGGAAAGCATCCTTAAGAATCGGTTGTTATAAATGACGACAATGAGTAAATAAGTAAGACAATGAATTCGTAACTGAAACAATTGTACTTCTATAGTCTACTGATGAGCATTTGGAGGTGACATTTAAAAAGCAGGGTCAGGGGCGAGAGAGATGCTCAGGGTTAAGGGCTCTGGCTATTCTGGCAAAGAACCTGGGCCTGATCCCCAGCACGCAGCAGCCCAGGAGCATCTGAAACTTCAGTTCCGGGAGAATCTGACGCCCTCTTCTGGCCTCTGTGGGTACCACACTCACGTGGTGCACATGCATACACGCAGACACTCATAAATAAATAAAATAATGAATGAATGAATGAACGAATAAATAAATAAGAGTGGTTTCATTCACAATATAGAATTAAAAGGGAAAAAATACTTAGGAATAAGATTAATAACAAAAAAAAAAAAAACACAACGCTTTCATTCTGAAAACTACAAACTATTGTTGAAAGAAACTAAAGAAATTCAAATGTTGCCTCTTCATGAGGCGGGAAAGCCAATGTTGTTGAAAGGGCGGTTCTTCACAGAATCTTCGATACAGATTTCCTCCGCGGAATTGCCGGCAAGCGCATGCTGGGAGGCCCCTGAGGCTGAAGGTGTTGTGTGCTCTGTGTGACCAGGCAGAACACCGGGAAAGGACAGAGACAAGGGGGGAAGTGCCCCCAGCAGGTGGGACTCGTACGGAGAATGGGCAGAGGCCCCGGAACCGATGCAGGAGAAGCAGCAAGTGGAAAGAACACTAAGGAATCCAAACCCCACAAGCAGCGGGCAGAGGACCTCAGCGGAGCCCGAACACAGTCACCAAGCATCATAGCGCCCTCCAAGTCAGCTGCACTCAGGAGCCTCCAGGCCCTGGCTGGGAGGCAACACCAGGGGTGTAAACCACCCGTGGTTCCTTTGGTATTTTCCAGAAACACACTTCTACACACCCAGGCATCTTCTTCCAGGACCATGCCTTTTAAAACTGTGCTCCTTTATTTTGGAACTTGATTAAAGCAAGATTGTCTTCTTTGGTCTTTAGTTTGGGTTGGAAAGTTCTGGATCTATCCAGGGATTAAAGCCATTTCTGTGAAGCCATGAAAAGAGGTGTTTTTGTTTTTTTGTTTTTGTTTTAACCTCTGAGTTGCATCTCACATTCCAAAGACCAGCCAGCTACCTTCACCTTGATGACACCATAGACCCCAGAGCATGAGACACTCAGGCCAGCTTGGCAAACAGCAACTGGCCACCAGATCCTCTGCTTGAAGCCTGCCAAGCTCCCTCTAGTGTCAGACTTACGCTGTCCCATTTACACCCCAGAGAAGTCACTGACGAGTGAGAGACCATAAAGCCATCTAACCCAAAGATAAAACAGGTTTGTTTGGTTTTTTTTTTCCTTTCTGAGACCACAGCTGGCAAGCAGCCCGTCTATTCAGTGAGCCCCATGTCTGCCAAGGCAGACATTACTAATCGATCACAGTTCTTAGTAATGAAATCCTAGCACTGCAAATCTGACAACCCTCAATCCAGGATGCCCAGCACATGTATTCATGGAACCTGTTTGGCATTCCAGGCCTGAGGACACCCCTAGAGTGACAGGACCAAAGCAGTGAAATGGGAAGAGCATAGTACCAAACTGGAGAGCTGGAATGTTTAAAGGCCTGTCTGTACCATGTGAGGATCCAACCATGTATGGGACTGCTATGAGAGTCATTCTTCACACAGCTGCAGAAAGAACAGCAAAGTCACAGAGCACAGGTTCAGGACTGTCACACACAAGCCACAGAAAAACTTTTTAAAATTATTAGGTCCAAATGTTTTAACTACAGATTCAGTGCATGCACTATTAAAACCCCAGACGGCTTTCTATTCAGAAATGGACAAGTTGATCTAAAATTCATATACGAATACGAAGGACACAGATGAGCTAAAATAATCTGGACACTTAAGCACAGATTGAAGAAGCCTGGCAAGATGGCTCGGTGGGTCAGAGCGCTAGCTGCTCCTCAGGAGGACTGGAGTTCGGTTCCCAACACCCACTTTGGAAGTCTCACAACCACCTGTAATTTCAGTTCCGGGGGACCTGACACCCCCTTCTGGTCAGTGTGGGCGCCTGTACGTACATATGTACACACACATACTCATAAACTTAAACTTCTTAACATTTTTAAGGGACAAACTAGAGAGTTTTACATTCTGATTTCAAACGCTATTGCAAAGCTTCTATAATGGAGACAGCGTAGCCTAAGAACAGCGGTGGGAGAGAACTGGACCTCTGTAAAGGAGCCCTTACATTGGTAGGGAACCGAATTGAGATGACCCATCGGGAAGAGCGGCGTCTTCAACAAAGGGTGTCTGGATGACAGGTGGAGGGGTGATGGTGCGCCCTTACCCAACTCCACACTGACTCCGGCTAGTGGATCTAAAGTGTGGCCACATTTGATGGAATTATCTCATCTGTTTTTTAACAGTAGCGGGGAACAGAAAACACGTATTTCAGCTTGGCCCTGTGGCTGGTGCACGCCTGTCATCCCAGTACTTGGGAGGCGGAGGACAGAGAGTTCAAGGTCATCCTTGGCTACATAGTGAGTTCAAGCCAGTCTGGGCTGCGGGAGTTTTCACACACATACACAGAGAGAGATAGAGAGAGAGAGAGAGAGAGAGCAATCATTCTGATCAGTGATCATTTACCCATCACTATGCCTTCTTCTTCAGAGCAGATGACGCTGGTGCAGCAGGAAGGTCCAGAGGATAAAAGAGCTCAGGAGGTAGTGGTGGCCAACACCCAACTCCCACCCACCCACACCCCACACACCCCACACACTCCCAGAGGATTCTTGCAGGATTCAGCAGCAGTCTAAGGGGCTACGGCTGTGGCTGTGGTTGAGGTCTCAGGGCTCCTGGAGGTAAAGCTGAAGACAAAAAGCCGATCTCTATCACCAAGCTGAGACACCAGTCAAGGACATGGGGACTGAGTCCCTAGAGGAGATCTGGCTGTTTGCCTTGGCCATCAGGGAATCCGAGGTTACTGACTTTTTCCTGGGAGCATCCCTATAAGATGAGGTTCTAAAGATCAGGCTGGTGCAGAAGCAGACTCGGGCTGGCCAGCTTCAAGGTTCGAGGCTTTTGTCGCCATTGGGGACAATGGTCATGTTGGTCTTGATGTTAAGTGCTCCAAGGAGACAGCTACTGCCATCGGAAGGGCTGTCATCACGGCCAAGCTTTCCATCGTCCCTGTGCAGAGAGGCTACTGGGGAGCATGCTTGGCAAGCCCCACACTGTTTGGTGCAAGGTGACAGGCCACCGTGGCTCTGTGCGGATGTGTCTCATCCCTGTCCCCAGAGCGACTGGCCTCATCTGTGCTCCTGTGTCCAAGAAGCTGCTGCTGATGGCCGGTACCAATGACTGCTGCACATCAGCCGGGGGCTGCTCTGCCACCCTGGGCAGCTTTTCCAAAACCACCAAGACTGCAGCTACTTAACACACCATCACCGCCCCGCCCTCACCTCTGGAAGGAAACCGTGTTCGCTGAGTCTCCTTATCAGGAGCTCACTGACCGTCCCGTGAAAACTCACACCCGAGTCTCCATGCAGAGGATCCAGGCTCCAGCTGTGGCTACCACATAAGGAAAGGATTTTATACAAGAAAAATAAAGTGAGTTAAATCTGTTAAAATAAAATAAATCATCACTGTGGTGACGGGAAGGGGCAAGAAAGAATTTTCTGGAGTGACGGAAGCCACCTGCACTCCCAGTAGGGCGGCTCCTGTGTATCCACACCGCGTCACCAAAATCAACTGGGCCGAAGATTTAGAGTTTGTGTATTTCACTGGATGTAAATTTTACCCCAATAAGATTCCGTCTGTAAAGTGTCAGCTCTGAGGATCGCCGTGGAGCTAGCTAGGTTGCTTTACTTCTTCACTTAGCGCTTTAAAAGAAATTAACACGTGTCTAAATTACTTTAAAATCTTTAAGCTTTGGGAAATTAAACAGGTTCCAATTTGCAGTTTTGTTATTCTTGTAGCACGAAGCATCAATAACCACACCCCTTCTTCTTTCTCGGGAGCGTCCCCAGGGTACCAGCACAGAGGCCGGCGGGGAAGTCCCAGGGCAGGGTCTGAGCACTGGGGGAGGGAAACAGAGTCACATCATTCTATTTTCCCTCGCGGGGCTACCACGCAAAACACAGATTCTTTCAGAAAGAAAAAGGGCGGGGAAGAAAAAAATAAATCAGACTCTCAAAAGCTTCCGTCTCTGAATGCTAATTTGCATATCAAAATTGCCTCCGGATGGGAGGCAGAATTAGAAAATTAAGGGAGAGCGTTAGAAAGGCGAGGGAGAAATAGGGCAAACTCAGGGGCACGAAAATCACTTCCCTCTGTGGGGGCAGCACCGGCAGGTGAAGGGCGGGACCCCAGCACCGCGGTGGCTGGGGCCGGGCGAGACCATTGCCGCAGATGTATTTACTGACTTGGCGAAAACAAGTCTTTTTCATTAAAAAACAAGGCGCATCCGCACTGCACGACTCCCTCTAGTGGACCTGAAGAATAACCAGAAACCGGTGATGCCATCTAGCTTGGGGTAGTAAGAGAAATTGCCCCATGATCTTTCTGATCAGTGAGTCCCTCCCCATGGTCACCACAGAAAATTAATTTTACTTTCGTGTAGGATTCCCACACCCTCTCCTTCAAAGAAAGGGGTACGCCTCATACGCCCGGATGATTAACCACTCGTACCTCAGAGAATGATCGCATTTCAAACACTTTTCACCAGGGTGAGAAAATAAAAAATAAAATTGAAGACTATTGGAGGGAGTCTGATCCTCGATCGAAATCATAAATATTCAAAGCATTTCACGGTGGCTTTTGAGTCTCGTTCGAATGACAGCGCCTTGGCGATAGCCCGCTTGCCCACACGGCACTCCAAAGTGCTCAAAATTGGGTTAGTGATCATTTTCAGTAAGTCATTATTCCACTTGCATTTCTCCTTTCGTGAAGTCGATCTTTAAATATCGTCAGATTATTCATCAGACCCCCGAACCTCACGCGGTGTTTAGAAGTCTTATTTTATCTTGCCACGACTGCGCCCTGTGTTTGAGGGCACATATATAATATATAAGCAACAGGATGACATGCATTCATTGGCCTGACATGCGAGTTTCTCACAACTCACTCACAAACGCCACAGCAAGGAAATGGCGGTTAACAGAGATCAAAGACATGCCATTCAATTGAGTCCATCTCTGTAGACTAACACAAGTGGCTCCTTTTTCCCCTCATAAGACAGAGTCTCATGGTGTAGCCCAGGCTGGCCTCCAACTCCCCCATTTTCCTGCCCTCTTCCTTCCTCCTGAAGGCTAGAAGAACAGGTATAATAAACCTGTGTCCCACTGGACATTTTGATAACTATACACCAAACCCCACTGTTCAGTGATTTGGGGTCTTGCTTTCCTACCACAAATAAGTAGTTGAACGGCTCGTTGCTAACAGCAAATGAATATGAATACCCACCCCTTTTTAAATGAAGGATTTGGGGATGAAGACTCATGTTAGAAGTGAGAGCTCTTATAGAAGTGAACTGAGACCCTGCCTCAAAAACAAAAATGAAACTACCTAGACTAATTAAACTAATTATTTCAACTGAATGCCATTACCTTTGCTTCCTGTTAGCTGCAACTTCTCTCAAAAAGACACATTTCCCACCCAAATCTAATGCTACCACCATCAACAACCCCACAGAAGCTCGGCTACCTAAAATGGAAATGAAAACATAATGTATGGAAATATTCTCTTAGAAAGACTCCTCAAGGCGTCCCATGTATTAATGTATTAGTTTGCAAACATTAAGATCAAAGCCACAGCAACAAATACATCCTAAAAAGTTTTTCGTCAGATTTTTATTAACGATATACAAGTAGCACGACATAAAAAATTAATAGGCTCAGGCCTTGAAATGTCAGAGCCAATGATCTGTGCCTACATCTCTTCTGCTTTGCTCCAGTCTTTCTGGCTGTGGGTCTTCTCGCCTTGAGCAACTCAATGTGATTTCTTTTTTTAAGGAGAAAGAAAGGTTAACAGATGGTTTAGGAGCCCCATGATCTGCTGCAGTAAGTTAAAAAATAGCAAAGAATAGAACCCAAGGTGTCGAAAACGCAAGGCCCAAACTCATAGACGTGTCATTTCAAGCCTTCAGGCTCACCCAATAAACTGCTAAATATTCAGTTTTAAATAAAATCGACTGTTGGTTAAAACACAAATCAACCCCATCGACTTACAATATTACTAACTTTTCAATTTGAAAAGAAGTGTTAGACCAGGTGTTAACCCCAGCATTTGAGGGGAGGCACAGACAGATGGGTTCTGTGAGTTCAAGGCTAGTCTGGTCTATATAAAGTTCCAGGCTAGCCAGAGCTATACAGTAAGACCTTGTCTCAAGAAAAAGAAAAGGTTGTAGGGCTGGAGAAGGCTCAGTAGCTGAGACCTGAGTTCAGTTCCCAGCATCCTGTCAGGCAGCTCATAACCACCTGCAACTCCAGCTCCAGATCTGATCGTCTCATCTGGCCTCCTCACACGGGCACTCACTCATCCAGACCACACACACACACACACACACACACACACACACACACACACGGGAGGCTAGGGTAGGGGCCTTACAAGTTCACGGCCAGCCTGGGCTACAATAGGATGGGGGGGGGGGGGCGCGCCGATGACGACACAAGTCCTCAATTTTTCAAAGAAGAAGCCAGCCTGTCTGTCTTTTTTAAAAGATGTACCTGTTTATTTATCAATTCATTTATTTATTGTGTGTACGCGTGTTTCACCTGCATGAATCCGAGTGTACCACACGCGAACCTGGTACCATGGAAGCCAGAACAGGGTAACATATTTCCCCGGAACTGGAGTTACAGCTGTGAGCCACTATGTGGGTACCGGGAACCAGACTCAGGTCCTCTGCCAGAGCAGCCAGTGCTCTTAAGTCTTCTCTCTAGCCCTGTTTCTAATCTACACTTGTTAGCAACATATGTTAGACAGAATGGAGGATAATACGCTAATCCCAGATACACCCACTTAGAGAACAATGACCACCGTTGGAGGGACAGTATGTGGGCACTGACACCAGCTTGGCGTTGTCAGGAGAGATCACCGGTCAGGTTTTGTCAAGTTGAAACAAGCTGGGGCTGCCTGGGAAGAGGGAACCCCAGCTGGGGATTTGTCTCCATCGTGCTCCAAGTCTGTGAGACATTTTCTTGATGAATGATTGACGTGGGAGGACCCAGTGCACTGTGGGTAATGCCATCCCTGGGTTGTGGTCCTGGGTTCCATAAGAAAGCAGCTGAGGAAGCCTTGAGGAGCAAGCCAGTAAGCAGCACCCCTCCACAGCATCCGCTTCAGTTCCTGCATCCAGGTTCCTGCCTTGAGTTCCTGCCCCCACATCCCTTCATGGTGGACTGTAAGGTGGTAAGCCGAATGGACCCCTTCCTCCCCGCGTTGCCTTCGGTGTTTATCACAGAGATAGGAAAGCAAGCAGGATGAAGAGGAGGCAGCTTCACCTCTGCCTACTGCTGCTCCGGGGAGGAGACAGCAGTCTGTGACCTCACCAGGACTGGCTGCAGTGACCTCCCCTGACTCTCCTCAGGCACATCGCTGACCCACAGCAGCTCAGGACACAGACACACCCCCGACACACACCCTAGATGGCCCTTCCTCAGATGATCTGTAGCACAGACGGGATGATCTGCCAAACCAGCTGCTTGCCTCATCTCTCCTCGCCTCTCCATCTTCTCTCCACTGTCCCTGTCCTGGTCGGGGTCACCATTGCTGTGATGGAACACAGCGACCAAAAGCAACCTGGGTTTGTTTGCCTCGCACTTCCTCAGCACTGCTCATCACTGCAGGAAGTCGGCACAGGAACTCCAGCAGGGCAGGAACCTGAGGCAGGAGCTGATGCGGAGGCCCTGGACCGGTGCTGCTTACTGGCCTGCTCCTCATGGCTGGCTGGGCCCCGTGGGAGACTCCGCTGGGCCCGTGGGAGACCCCGCTGGATCCGTGGAAGACCCCGCTGGGCCCCGTGGGAGACACCGCTGGGCCCGTGGGAGACACCTCTGGGCCCCGTGGGAGACTCCGCTGGGGCCCGTGGGAGACTCCGCTGGGGCCCGTGGAAGACCCCGCTGGGCCGGTGGGAGACTCCGCTGGGGCCCGTGGGAGACTCCGCTGGGCCCGTGGGCCCCCGCGGGAGACTCCGCTGGGCCCGTGGGAGACTCCGCTGGGCCCGTGGAAGACTCCACTGAGGCCCGTGGGAGACTCCGCTGGCCCCGTGGGAGACTCCGCTAGGTCCTGTGGGAGACATTTCTGGGCCCCGTGGGAGACTCCGCTGGGCCCGTGGAAGACTCCACTGAGGCCCGTGGGAGACACCGCTGGGCCCGTGGGAGACTCCGCTGGGCCCGTGGAAGACTCCACTGAGGCCCGTGGAGACTCCATTGAGGCCCGTGGGAGACTCCGCTGGGCCCGTGGGAGACTCCATTGAGGCCCGTGGGAGACTCCGCTGGGCCCGTGGGAGACTTTCGCTAGGTCCTGTGGGAGACCATGCTGGGCCCATGGGAGACCCCGCTGCTGCTACTTTCCTAAGTGGACATAGGTCCAGCGCCTACTAAATATCCACATCCTGGCCCATTGACTGCTGCCGCTCCCAGCCTTGGACTGGGACGCTCCTAAAAAGGCAAGAGGTGGCAGTTAATGCAGAGATCCACAGCTGGGCACAGAGCTGAGCGGAAGGAGCTGTTGAGTGCTCAGACTGAGGGACATCTGTATCGCCCCCTAAAGCACGCGGCTCGTGGGGTCTCGCCCATCCCTGAGGCGCCGCTGGCAGTCAGTTAACGGTTGTCTGGAGAAGCCGTTTCTTCAGTGGTGCAGCCACTGACTGCCAAGTTGCCCTGCACTAGTAAGCAAACCCCGCCACGCCCATATTCACACCAGCAACGCACACCAGGAAACTCGGTGGATGGAAAACCGAAGACATGAAACTAGTGGAGAAGAGGAAGTCAGAAGGTGTGGGAGGAAGACCAGAGAGAGTGGGGGCGGGGTCAATATGGCCACAGTGCATGGTAAATGCCTCCAAAAGAAGTTAAACCCCAAATAAAGAATGTATTAAATAAGTAAGGGAGGAAGGAATTGAGTGGTCTGGACATCGGCTGAGACAGCTGGGAATCTCTATGTCATTTCCAGAAAAGATGAATCCACAGGGAAAGAGTGCAGGCTAGTGGGGGGGGCCATTGGCTTTGAAAATGGGGGCTGGGGTGGGGGGCAGACACGCAGTGGGCACAGGGTTTTCTTTGTAGGAAATAATAAACGTGTCTTGGAAATAGCTAGGTGTAGTGGTAAGGCAGCAAGATGATTAACATTTCTATCACGTGAATCATAACGCAATAAAACACAAGTTTGAGCCAGACCGCAAGAGGCACGGAGATCACTGCACAGCGGGGTGACTGCAGTCCGCGGTGGTGTACTTCATAACGACTAAGAGTGTCTGTTTCAAATGTCCTACCTCCACACAGTACATAACTGTGGAACATGACGCCCCCGGCGTTCGCTAGCTTGATTTGGTCATTCCAGGTTGTATGTACACCCCATAGTATAGCCCATAAATGCCTGTCAGGATTTGTCAATAAAAAGTCATGCTAAATAAGTTCATTTAAACTTAGGAGTCATCTCTATATATTTGTTGGTTTTGAGGCAGGGCCTTGCTATGTAGCCCTTATTGACTTCGAACTGTCAGTGATCCTCCTGCCTCAGCCTCCCCAGTACTGAGATTATAGGTGTGTACCATCAAACCTGACTATGGGGCCAAGGTCTTGGTGGGCGTGGTGGTGCACCTCTGTGATCACAGTGCTCGGAGGCTGAGGCAGGAGGATCACAAAATCAAGTCGGCCTGAGCTACCTGGCAAGACTCTATTGGCGGTTACTTCCCAGGGGGAGGTACAAAGGAGAAAGAGCTATCAGAGCACCTTGTGGGAATCCGCAGCCTGCGCCTCAGCGGAGACTCTTGCAGCTTGCTTCCTGTTCGTCTGCAGCCTCCTTCCGGTTCCTTGATGGCTAGGACAGATGGGCCCTGCAGCCTCGTCACATGGCAGACAGAGCACAGGGCTCTGACTTGGGGAGGGAAGCAGAACCCTCCAGCATTGAGTCCCTAAGGTCAGCAAGGGAAGGGGGTTCTGTTGCCCTGGGCAGCCACTCCAGCTGGTGGCTGGCGCTTTCCCAAATTCCCCTCTGTCAGCCACAGTTGCTTCATCTGAAAAACAAATCGTCTGCAGTGTCAATGTCCCTGGGACTCAGCGTCTACCGATCTGGGCAAGTATGTCAGAAACGGGGAGCCCTGGGCCTTAGCACACGGTGGGGGTGGGGGGGATCTGATCCCTTTACATACAGACGCTTCGGTGGATCTCAGTTCTTGTGAGGACACAGGGAAGGGCTGGCACCAAGACCCTGGGCCTCTTCCCACTTGAAATTTGAGGATGATAAACTACCATGAAATGAGTTGAGTTTTGCTATTTCGTTTCTCCTTTTGAGTTCTGGAGCCCAGGACATTTTTTTTTTTTATGTTAGTCTTTGTAGCTGTGTGCCTGAAACACCTTGGTGAATAATCCTGATACTGGGGAAACTCATTCATCGCTTGTTTAAATGATAGGTCTGGAAAAGTCACGTTTTACCAGGGGTGGGGTGTTGGGCGTCATTCTAAAAAATGTTAGGGATTCAGCTGGACGCACACTGAAGCCAGCTTGTGTCAACACCACCGTTCAGGAATGGGCAGCGAAGTTTGCAAATAGCGTTTTAGAAGAAATTGGAAATGCGGGGGGGTGATGGTGTTAAGATACTCAAAGAAGAGGGGGAGAAGGATGGGAGGGAGAGGACATGAAGGAGAGGAGGGGGAGGAGAGAAGTGTGGAGGGGAGGGGAGAGGGGAGGGGAGGGAGGAGGAGAGGAAAAGGCAAGGGAAGAGGAGGGAAGAGAGAAGAGAAGAGTGGAGGGGAGGGGAGAGGTGGGAAGGGAGGGGAAGGAACAAAGGGAAATCACCCCCTAAACCATCCGACTCCTCAGAGACCACAGTCAGGGTTCTCTGGGAATTTTATTTCTTACCATAGGGTTCAGCACGTTCCAGAATGAATTGTTTCCTTCCTTCAGACACTCTCCAACTTAAGGAGCTCGGTGGAAGGGAGCAGGGCTCCTGGCCTGACCTCATTTAAGAGGCAGAATACACATTCCTTTGAGTTTTACGCTTTAATCTTCCAAACTCCGGGCTTCCCAAGGCAGCTCAGCTTTCATCAAGGCTCCTCTCTAGTCACGCCTCTTACCGGTTCATAATGTTTTTAAAAGGTAACGCAGGCAGAGTTTAAGGCGCCGTCTCCATTTTCCATTAGCTAAAGCGCCGACGCTCCTGATGCCAAACTGCACAGTCACCAGCACGCCAACAGTTTTAATTTTAAACCTATTTCCCCGTGCTGATGACTGTACAGCTTCACCCGTGGCACTGTTGCCTGGTAACTTTCTGTTCTAATTAAAGGAGTTAAACTGGCAACAGGCCACGCTTTACCTTCTCGTTAGCTTCGTTAAGGAAAAGGGAGGCACACCTAGGCTGGTGATGTGGCTCAGCGGTTCAGAGCACTGGTTGCTCTTGCAGAGGACCCGGGTTCGTTTCCCAGCACCCACAGGGCGGTTCACAACTGCCTGTAACTCCAGTTCCAGGATCTGACGCCCTCTTCTGGCCTCTGCAGGAACTGCACATACATATATGCAAACAAAACACTCTTAAACATAAAATTTAAAAATCTCTCTGGGCGGTGGTGGGGCACACCTTTAATCCTAGCACTCAGGAGGCATAGGCAACTGGATCTCTGCGTTCAGAGCTAGCCTGGTCTACCGAGTGAGTTCCAGGACAGAGAAACCCTGTCTAGAGGGGTGGGAAGGATTAAAAACAAATAAGATCTATAAAAATTTAGAGCAGTGTACCTGTGCATAAAAAAATATCTCGAGATGGTATGGAGCTAAAATGTGACAATCTTAAAATCACGAAACAAGGAAAGATGATTTTTTTTTTTTTTTTGAGGCAGGGTCTCATTATATAACCCTGGCTGTCCTGGAACTCACTCTGTGGGCCAGGGGGGCCCCCAGCTCACAGAGATTCACCTGCCTCTGCCTCCAGAGTGCTGGAACTAAAGGTGTGTGCCACTGTGCCCAACCAGATGAAAATATTTTGAAGCCAACTATTGAAACTAGTTGCTAGTCTAAAATCAGACTAGATATTTTTGACTTGGCAAGGTTTTCATAATCCTAAAGACGTTTTACAAAAATAATTCTAGCAATGAGGGGAAACAAAAAATCCAAAGAAAATGCACCAGGACGCTGGCCTGTGCACACCTGTGATCCCAGCGCTCTGGAGACGGGCGGGAGGATCAGGAAGTGGACTACGGAGATCCTCATTCTAAACAGAGAGGCGGGAATCATTCTTCTCAAAGGAAAGCAGGGTGGACATTAATTTATCAAACATTTCAAGGCATAAAGGCAATATTCACTTCTAAAGGGCTTGTTTTATTTTTTTCATTATGTTAAGAACAAACAATAAAGGCACTCTCAATCGTGTACAGGAAAATTGGGTGTTTTAACCGTGTGTGTATCATCTAAGACTGGGAAAGCTATATTTTAAAATAAGAAAAATAAACTCTTGCTTTAAAAAAAAAAAAAAGATCGGATTGAAATTTTATATGTGTGTTTGACTACATGCGTATGCATCATGTGCATGCAGTACCTGCAGAGGCCAGAAGAGGGCATCAGATCCCTACAAAGGAGTTGCAGATGGTTATGAACCATCAGGTAGACGCTGGGAACAGAATCCAGGTTCTCCGCGAAAGTAGCCAGTGTTTTTAACCCATGAGCCATCTTTCCAGCCTCCTTTACTTGTATTTATTTTTTTAATGGATACTCTAAAGCCAACATGGTGGAATCTACCTGCAGTCATACACTTGTGAGCCTGGGACAGGGGAATTGCTGTGAATTTGAGGGTGGTCTGGGGTGTATAGAGAGTTTCAGATCTACCTCTTCTACAGGGCACCACCCTGTTACACACACACACACACACAACACCACAAAACATATACACACATGTATACAGAGACACACAGTAATTAAAAGTAGATGCTCTGATTTTCAAAACACGGAACATAAAATTCCAAGAACTCAAACCTTCAAATGTTATGGCTGGAAAATGAAACGTCCCCAACAGGCTCATGCACTTGAGCTCCTGGTTCCCAGCTGGTGACACTTGTCTGAGGGGAGGCTGTGGGGCCTGGCTGTCAGACTCGGGGACTGAGAGTGGGGCTTTGAAGACCCACTTTTGTTCTGGCCTGATCTGCTTCCCCCACCATGGTGGAGGAGCCCCACTCTCTCCCACTTGTGAACTCTGCCCTTTCCCGCCGCGATGAACCGAAACCATGAGCCGAAATAAATCTTTCCCGCTCTACATTTTCTCTCAGGTATTCAGTCAGTGATGCGAACTACCTCATATGCACACTGACTTAAAAAATGTTTAGGAAACATCATTTTTAGGGTTTTATTTTTAATTACGTATGTATGTGGGATGCACGTGAGGGCAGGTCTCACACTGTGGCCCTCCTGAGAACGGGGTGCAGACACGAAAGCTTCGCCACCACCATCGCAGTCGCTTCTGGTTGGACCCTTGTGTCCTAACTTCTCTTCTACAACGCCAGACTTCATCAGGTCACGTTAGCTGGACTAACCATGTTCACCAAAGCTTCTCAGACACCACGAGGAGCTTCTCTCTCACGGAGTCTTGGGTCGCCCCGAATGGCGGCAAGTGGCGGCCTCAGAGGCCTGTCTACCCACTTACTGCAGGGTGACCTGCTTCATTTAGCATTTAGCAATCAGAGTTCTAAACAGCAATAAACTCCCTGCTGAGCCGGCAACAGATAAAAAAAAAAAAAAAAAAAGTGGGGGAGACCAAGATGCCGTTTACGGCACTTGGAGATAATGGCTTTATTGCCAAAAGCCATATTAGCAGAAGATGGAAGATTCAATTTACAGAGTCTCCTGGCTGGCTGTTGTTCAGCGACAGCCTGTTTATGCCCAAGAAGACATGGGTGCCTGTGGAAAATGTATCTGAAGGGCCCACAGTGCTGCCCTGCCCACCCAGCATGCACAGGGCTTCGTTCCTCCAGCCGAAAGGAAGAAAACGAACCCAGGGGAAGGACGGTCCCGACCCAAACTCCGGAGCCGAGGTGGAGCATCCCCAGCCCTGTGACGGCCTGAAAGTCACTCGGAACTCCCAGACCTGCCCCGGAAACTGTCTGTCTTTGAGACAACAAAAACAGATGGGAAACTGCTAAAAAAACGGCTCAAGTATGTGGCGCTTTTATAACGTTTATGCGGCTCTCAGAAAAGTAAAAAAAAGTCAGCCTTAATTGCCTTTCTTGCTTGCCGTGCCCCAGTTCTGTCAAAATCTCTTACCTTTTTTTTTTTGTTGTTGCTGTTGCTTGTAAGGAATTTTCGTGGTGGAACCAGCCGTTCAGGGTATAGCTTTAATTGCTATAATTCAGAAACAATATACTTCCTTTCAAAGGCCTTTGCCGAAAGAGGTGAGAGAGGAGGAGGCCTCTGAAATTTAAAATTTTCACATAAACCCATTTTTTTTATTTTTTTATGCATGTCAGTGTTTTGCCTCCATGTATGTAAGGGTACCTTGTGTGTGTAGTGCCAGCTTCAGGCCAGAAGGGGGCGTCAGACACCCACGCCCCCCCCCCCCGAAACTGGAGTTACACAGTTGCTCATGAACCCCATGATCTGGGTGCTGGGAATGGAACTCGGGACCTCTGGGTGAGCAGCAATCTCTCTTAACCACTGAGCTGTCTCTACAGGCCCTAAAACCTGTTTCCGAAGATGGTATTAAGAAATAAATCAAGAAAATGATATTTGGTTCCTAGCACCCATGCCAGACAGCTCACAACCACCTGTAACTCCAGCTCCAAGGGATCTGACGCCCTCTTCTGGCCTCATGTGTATGTACACGTACTCAGACTCACACACACACAAATAATAAAGTAAATATTTTTAGATAAACTAAAACAAACAGGGGCATTAATATGACCATAAATTTCATCAAACAACCTACCAGTCTCTGACTCTCTGTGTGACCTACAGAATTCCACTGAACTCCTCTCTTTTATACCCATGGGACAGAAATAAGTTACTGTACTCACAACCTCCAACACCAAATACCAGGACCTAAGGAGGACTGTATGCTCACAGACACTGCCCTGCCTCCTTCCACACATGAAGTCTCCTTGGGTTGCACTTGGGTTTGCTGTGCTCGGGATTAAACACAGAGCTTTGCCCATGCTAGCAAGCGCTCTACCCTGTGACCTTTATCCCCGGCTCTGAAAGGTATCTTAAATAGCATATCAAACAAATACAAAGAGAACAGCTTTTGATTCCTTACAAAGCGTAGGTGTCCAAGTTAACTCTGTCGACTTGACACAGCCTAGAGCCATTGAAGAGAAAATCCTCGCTGGAGGAATTACTTAGGTCGGATTGGTCTGTGAGCTGTCTGTGGGGCATTGTCTTGGTTATTATGGATTCAGGAGGGCTCAGCCCACCGTGGGCAGCACCATCCCCTAGGCAGGTGGGCTTGCACTCTATAAGAAAGCTAGCTAAGCTCTGGCCTGAGAGCCAGCAGCATTCCTCCATGGTTTCTGCTTCAGATTCCTTCCTTGACTTCCCTCATGATGAACCATGACCCGGAAGTGTAGGACAAATAAACCCTTTCCCCATCTAAGTCGCTTTTGGTCAGTGTTTTACCATATTAACAGAAAGGGGGGGCAGCAAAATAAAGAAGTCTCTCACCTTCTTTGGATGCTACCAACACCACCACGACACCCGGAAAACCTTATGCGGGTGCCATGGCGACGGGGAAGGAACATGGGACCTACGTCATTGTTTGGATCCAGCGGTTCCAAAGGCTCAAGTGTTAAGGCTGGGGGCGGTGGGGGGAGGGGGGGTGCATCAATGCTCAGAGATCATTGGCTCTTAAGAGCTCTGACCTCATCAGTAGGTCCACCCATTGGTGACTCAGTAGCCAAATTAGGAGGCGGGGCCTAGCTGAAGAAGATCCGTGGAGACATGCCTTTGAAAGGTGTGTCTTATCCAGCCTTTTCTCCCTCTCTCTCCCTCTCTCCCCCACCCCATCTCTCCCTCTCCCTCTCCCCCTCTCTCCCCACCCCATCTCTCCCTCTCCCTCTCCCTCTCCCTCTCTCTCTCTCCCTCTCTCCCTCTCCCTCCCTCTCTCCCTCTCCCTCTCTCCCCCTCCCTCCTTCTTCCTCTCCCTTCTCCCTGCCTCTCTTCCTCTTCCTCTCCCTCCTCCCTCCTCCCTCTCCCCCTCCCCTCTCCCTCTCCCTCCTCTCCCTCTCCCTGCCTCCCTTCCTCTCCCTCCTCCCACCCCCACCCCTGTTAGGTGAATAGCTCTACCCCACCCACTTTCCACCATAATGTTCAGCCTTGTCTTTGGCCTAGAAGCAAATCCACTGACCAACCACGGACTGACACTGTGAACCGAAATAAACCTTTGCAGCCTTACGTCATTTACCTCCAGCATTTCGCCACAGAACCAAGACGCTGACTCACACGGGAGGCAGAGGTAACAGCCCACTGCGGGGAGAAATGAGGCGGTGAAGTGCAGCTGGGTCTGTGGAACCTCAGGCCACCGAGCCTGAGGCCTAGCAACGAATCCACCGCACAGACTGAAAGCCTGTGTGGATACGTGTATACTAAATCACTTTATCTTTGCTTTCTTCTACCCTTTTTAAGTTTTTTGTATAAAGTAAATATTATTATTTAAAAGCAAAATTCCGGAACCTTGCAACCATCACCAAGGTTAAGAATGAAGTTTGTGGGCTGTTGAGGTGGCTGAGGTACCTGACGCCAAGCCCGATGACCTGAGTTTGGTCCCTGAGACCCATCTGGTAGAAGGAGAGAACAATGCTCTCCCAACAGATTCCACAAGAAAGGCTCTCAGAAGCACTATTTTTCTGAATTATTGGAATTGATAGTAATACTTGAAAGTCTATTTTTCTTGATTAAAAAAAAATCTTTGGTTCAATTTTTTATTAGAATATCTTTTTTTAAAGATTTTGTTGATTTTATGTCATGCATATGGGTGTTTGCCTGCAGGTTGCATGTGCACCACGTAGGTGCTGGGGTCTGCGGGGGGCCGGGAGAGGGCAGCAGAGCCCCTGGAACTGGAGTTAACAGGTGGCTCGGAGGCACCATGTGGGTGCTGGGAACTGAACCCGGGTCCTCTGCAAGAGCAGCCAGTGCTGTGAACTGATGAGCCGTCTCTCCAGCCTCTACCTGAATATTTTGATCAAATTATTTCGTTTCCCTCTGGAATAAAGTGGTGCTGTGAAAAACACAACAATAATTTAGCTGACTTCCTAGTGTACGTCACTGGGTCTTGTCAGATATACAGAGGAATATTGTTTTTCCTTTCAAGTCCTGTTGATTAACTGGAATGCGTCTTGGTGTGGAGTTATCTGGACTGGTCTGGTGTTCTCAAACCTGGTAAACCCTTGCAACATGCAATTTCAAATATCTTTTTACATCAGGAGTATCTTCTAAAAACCATTAACTTTTATTATTTATCTTTTGTCTTTGCCTCTTTCTCTCTCTCTCTCTCTCTCTCTCTCTTTCTCTCTCTCTTTTGCAGAGATCTTCTCTTATTTTGATTGTATTATTGCATTTATTTGTGTCTATTATGTCTGACCATGCATGCGTGCACACATGCATGTGCCACAGGGTCCACGTGGCACTCGGAGGACAACTTACAGTGTTCAGTCTGTTCACACCTGTCATGGTGGTTCTGGGATTTGAACTCTGGTCATCAGGCTTGGCTGCAATCACTTTACCCACTGAGCTGTCTTGCTGGCTCAATTCTTCTTTTTTTTTTTTTTTTTTTTTTGGCTTGTTTGTTTTTTGTTTGTTTGTTTTTGTTTTTCGAGACAGGGTTGCTCTGTTGTAACTCTGGCTGTCCTGGAACTCACTCTGTAGACCAGGCTGGCCTCGAACTCACAGATATCGGCCTGCCTCTGACTCCTGAGTGCTGGGGTTAAAGGTGTGGCTCAATTCTTACTTTTTATATGTTAGATCCTCTGCCTGTGTTCAGTATTTCTCACTTGGCTGCGGGAGATCGCTGTCTCTTTTCTCGCTGATATCTTTTAACCTTTCTTCTCTACTTGTTTTTTGTCAGCTCTCTTCTTGTTTGAACTACACGCCTTCTATTTTTAGTTTTAATTTCTAAACTTCCTTGTTAGCATTTCCTCAGTTCCGCCAGCCTATCTAATTCTGACTCCCGTGCTTCTACAGCTCGGGTAAGTTTCTGAGCGTCTTTTATCTTATATTGAAGAAGTTCACCATTTTGATGAGTTCTGTGGTCATGTGCTATGTGTGTTTTCATTGTATAAAAGGATGTAATTCTACTCTTTAATCTCTTCTTACAAATAATAACTAGGTATGAGGTTTGACCTCAATTGCTTGCTCATTTTTGTGTAAAATGAATTTTCCTAAAAAATTAAAAGAAAGAGGGCCTCGAGGAAGGTTTTCTAATTTCACAGCTCTCCTGATTCTCTGGGTTTCTTGTAGTGCTCAGAAACACGGCAGTTTGCTTCCTGGGATTTCCCCTGCTCTGTCCCTTCCCGTGCGGTCACCTGGGTGACTCCCCATTGTCTCCACTCTGTTCAATTTAATTCTCATCCCCAAAAGCTGCTTCTTGGTGCAGGCCTTATCTCGAAAAGGACGATTTAAAGGACCACTTAGGAGTCTCCTCCAGGCCCTGCAGATCTTACAGCTGGAGATAAATGCTCACATGTGACGAGGGTCCCGCACCCTCAGACTTAGCTCCGCTTCGCCCCTTGGCCCATGCGTCTCCCAGGTGACAGCTGTAAGCCGTCTTGGGCACTCTTGTTCTTAAGCCTAGCAGATGCTCCAGATCTGCATCCCTCACACAGGTGGCCCTCAATGGTCTTCCCATTGGCTTGTCTCCGCCCCATGCGGGGAGGTCTTGTCACTGGCTCGGCTGTAGATGTCTTCCATAAACCTTTATTTTGCCCTCTAGCGTTGGAGTGTGCCTATGGGGCGGCTCACCACGGAAGACACAGAGGCATGTTCATACATGGAACCCCTGCCAAACCTCTACAGAGGGAACCACCATCCTGGCCAGCACCATACTCGACAGTGGAACCCTGAGCATCTGAGCTCAGGTGTTTTTATTCATTCAGCACTGCTCAGGTGCAGATCATAAGCAATCGCACATCCCCACAGAAACCCAACACCTGCAGACAGTACAAAACGCCCAGGCCTGTGCATCCCTCTTTCCAACAGTGCAGAAAACAATTATTTTAAATATAACTAAAAATCAACTTCCACAACACCCAACAGACCAGATCAAAATGGAGTCACTCACAGTAAGTGTTGTACAATCAACGGAAACTTTAGAAAGCTGGAAAAATCCCTAAAGAGATCATATTACCCTAAGAGCAGGAGGACCCCCCCCCAAAAAAAAACAGTTGGAAAAAAAAGAGCAATGAATCTGAGGGGTCCTGGGAGTCATCCGCTTTAGCTTTAGTCAGGACAACTTAAATAATCCGGTATTAAGCAATTGTTTGGTGGATTGTTTTGTTCAGGCCCTGTGGATGGAACACAAGGCTTATATATGCTAATTAAATGTTTCTACCAGCGAACCACGCCCCAGCCCCTCACTGGGGGATTCTAGGCTGGGGCTCTACCACTGAGCCACACCCCAGCCCCTCACTGGGGGATTCTAGGCTGGGGCTCTACCACTGAGCCACACCCCAGCCCCTCACTGGGGGATTCTAGGCAGGGGCTCTACCACTGAGCCCCACCCCCAGCTCCTCACTGGAGGATTCTAGGTAGGGGCTCTACCACTGAGCCACACCCCCAGCCCCTCACTGGGGGATTCTAGGCAGGGGC